>WAAG01015965.1:0-33677 GCA_013390105.1 Tichodroma muraria | reverse complement strand
CACAAAGTGCAGGCTAGAGTATAAGTGTAAGTGAAGGCTTTAAAAAATAATGGTGAAATGCAGTTCATGCATCAAGATCAACTGTGTGGCAAGTCCCTTGATAATGTCCTGAGCAAAGATTATAATGCTTAGTGTGGTATCAAGGCAGGCAGGGACATTTCATGTATAATGGGGACATCTCAATGGAGGAGGTAGATATTTAAGAGTATGTTCTCTAAGATTCAAGTTGTGGAAAACATCTCTAACAGAATACTTCAGCTGAAGGAAGTTTCATTGCCTTTGCAGCCGAGCCTTTAAAAAAAAATAACAAATAGTTCATATAGCAGTGTTTTAGAAGGTAAGAATCACTTGAGGCGGTAAATAATGCAGGATGAAGTACTGTAGTGTTGAAGGAGCTGAGGAGGTCAAAACACAGAGGAAACCCTTGAGGTAAATACTGAAGTTATAAGTCAAAATGTAGGGTCCAATGCAATGAAGTTCTGATAGTTGTTCTCACGCAAAACAACTACGCAACTGTAAAACAGTTGTAAAGAAAAGAAAGATTAAAACTGAAAAGGCTTTTCCGGCGGCAGAGTGGAGCTTTCTGCAGGTAGCTAAAAGTTGCTTGTGGAATCTTAATAAAAAGGAGTGTGCCCACTGGACCAGAGACGTGCCAGACATCTGGTGACTTCAGGGGGATAGATCTCAAGTCATTCTGCAAGAAGACACTGGTATGTTCTAGCCCAATAGTTAGTATGCTGCGAGAGCTTGCCTTCAAATCTTTGCCTAAATTTTTAGGTATTTTATTGTGGACTCTTACCTCCTTAGGCGGAAGAGCTGAGACTGCTCAGAAAAAGGTACATAAAACAAGGGAGGCTGAGTAGCAGTGTCTTTACCCAGACAGCAGGAGAACTTCACATTAAAGTCCTTTTTATGGAAATTGCTACACAGAAAGAATAAATTGCCTGCTACTGCAGGCAATCGTATGTGATCTTTTTCATAAAATTACTGCTCTCTTAAAATGAGTTAAGATTTTCATCCTCCCTCCACATATTGCTGCTATTTGGTAGGGCTAGCCTAAGAGATGATGTATTCATCTCTGTTACCAGTTTGTCACTGTGCCAACACTGTCCTCTTTTGCTTCTTTCTTGCCTTTCTATTTTTCCCTCCTATTTAAGAAGCAGTAAAATCCCCCTCCACTTTTGATGACTAAGCCTAGTAAGCTCTATATTCTGTGCCTTTCAGAATTGCAGTGGCCATTCCTCACTTAACAGTTTGCATCTCCCTTGAATGGGGTCATCACCACAAGTGTTTCTGGAGGATTGTCCAAGGACATTACTAAAGAATGAACTGTCATAGTATGTGAATCACCTGAATGAACTCCTGCCAGGAAACCTTCATTGTGAAGTGGAGTTTAAAAGCTCCATCCTTATTCCAGTATTTGAGAAATAGAAAATTCATTTTCTACATGTACACTTGGTAATGGTGCTAATTCAGTTACAGGGATAGATTTATTTGTAAAACACAGTATGCAAGTTAAATTCAAATTGTAATTTCACAATCAGGTATTTTGTTGAATCTGACTCTGTCAGTGTTGAAGAAGCATTAAAAACATTAAAGCCTTGGTACTATTCAAATCGATACAAACAATGCTTCCTTTTATTGCAAGAGAATGTGCACTTTAGGGTGTTCAGACTAAAAATTGTGTACATGTGATTGAGAGCAAGAAAAGTTTAGAAAGAAAACGCCTTTAAGATTTCTAGCTTCTACTTCAATTACTGATCTTTAAACAGTGGTTTAAAACAGTAGAAGACTTTCTAAGATTCATGATGGTTTGGTAAAGGTGTAATAATTACTCTGTAATAAACTGTATTTAAGTTTTGAGTTTAATACATGAAATTTATATATTCAAGGTCTTCCGAAACTACTACCATGTGTACAAAGTTTTTGCTTCATTTATAACTGAGTTCTTACTGTTTCACTTCAAACAAGTTATTTTGTTACTAGTAATCTGGTTTAGAATTGTTTTGACCTAAGGTAAAGATGTTAGTTTCTATTTTTTTGCTATCTCATTTTCACTGGATATAATAAAATTTCTTTAACAATATAGATGGGATCACCTGCCCAGATCAGGGTTGAAAAAGGAATTTTGGGATCAAGAGACCAATCTGGGATGGGTCTCTTGTTAAATGAACATCTCTCTTAAAAACCACAACAGTCTGGCTTAATCTGTTTTTGGTACTAGGAACAATATACCTAGTGGTGTAATTTCCTTAGCTGCTTTATAACTATGGTTATTCTGAGTCATGATAACCCCTACAAAAGTAGCAGTTTAATACATTTACCACTCTTTTATATACCCTTAAAAGATTCATCTCACTAGGCTGTAGAGTGGCAGCACTTGAACTTGAAGGATCCCACCTCCCCAGACCCTTTTCTAACGTTTTGACCCCTTAGTCAGAAACTTTAGTCCATGACACAGTAATTACACAAACTGTTATGTATTTTTGCCCCTGTCTGCACAAATGTTGTGCAGGTAGTTGCTGAATTTTTTGCTCTGTTTTTAATATAAGAGCTTAATAATGCTTGTGACACTTGGGCCTGCCTTATTAACTGACTTCTCCAAGGTGTAACTTGGTGAACACTATGTAATTTAGTCTCCAGTATCACTGCACCAGCAGAGCCCTGTATCATTACAATGCAAGACCTTGGCTTACCCACCATCAATATGTGCTCATCCTGCCCAGTGTTTCCATCTGCTCTCACGATTCACATTCATCTGGCCCCTGCTTGAAGGCAGCTGCACTACCATCACCAGTGAATTAAACCTCACAAACTACAGCAGGGACACATTTATAGCAAGGACGATGAGAATGTGCTAAAGGTCTTGAATTTTTCAGTTACACTCAAAAAATCATGGGTATCCATTAGAAGCCTCACTGTAAGGATGAAAGCAGCCCTTGCCCTTTTAAGCACATAAGAACCTGTCTGTTGCTACTCTATGCTTTATAAGTCTCTTTTCTGGACTTATTAGTGCCTTTGAGTCTTGCCACTGACAAGGCTGCTGCTGAAGTGCCTATGAAATGCATAACAAAAATACCAACACAGTACACCCACCCTGTGACAATTCGCTGGTGTATTTTACTGTGTCACAGGGAGAAGAGGGACCACAGCAGGGTCAGAGCCGGTAGTGCAAGCTCACAAGCTTCCTAAGCTTTCTGCAACATTGGCCTTTAGGAAAGAAAGAATTACAGAGTATCCCAAGTTGGGAGTGACCCACAAGGGTCATGGAGTCCAACTTCTGACCCCGCACAGGACAGCTCCAACAATCCCACAACGTGCTTGATGGCGTTGTCCAAACACTCCTTTAACTCTGTCAGGATTGGTGCTGTGACCACTTCCCTGGGGAGCCCGTTCCAGTGCCCAGCCACCCTCTGGGGAAAGGACCTTCTTCGAATAACCAGGCTAAACCTCAACAGAGAACAAGAAAATGAGCCTACATTTACAGTCCTCCTAGTTTGCTAAAACACTCAAGCCTAAATATCACTGAGAAAATTTGACATAACCGCTTATTTCCAGCCTTCTAAACTGCTACTGCCTGCCCGGCTGGGCTCGGCTCGGAACAGCACCTGGCCATCTCCCATCTCGACACGTCGGGCACGTGTGAATGAAAGGAGAGTGAGAATCAAAGGATGCCACAACAAAAGAAACATTCCTGAAAGCGCAAATTCTTTTTCCCCAGGAGATGGCGAGCTCGGTCTCCCATTTCTCTTCCCTCCTCAGTTTCTCGGCAGGACACAGCAGCCTGGGCTGTCCTCCTCAGAATCTGGGAGCAAATCAATGACTGCCGGAGTCCAAACAGCACCAAACCAGAAGGGGGATATTATTCACTGCTCAGCAAAAGGTCTCCCAACTGCTCCCATCGTTGCGGGCTGAGGCAGCTGAGCACATTTTAGGGGAAGCTGGCAGAGATGGAAGTAGCAGACGGTTCTCTGGACTGTGCCAATCATTTTAAACACCAAAGGGGTTTAAAGAAGGGGGAACTCTCCCTTCTTTTTGACAGGTTGGATGCATAGTCCTCCAGAGAGAGCTTAGGCACTTAGAAGGGTGAGAACAACGTGGCGTTTAAAGGGATGAGGACAACTTTGAATGTTTCCAAACTGGCCTCTCTCAGACAATGTGAGCTTTGCATAGATTTGTCTTTAAACAGTGAAGCAGTACACTGTAAAAATCATGTCTGGAGAAGGAAGTAAGATGGGGGGAGGGAGAGTTCCTTCTTTCCCAAGCATGTCAGAAAACAGTTTAAAACAGTGCACGAAGCACAATGGCATCCTGTGCAATGTATATACAAATTCTCTTGTTGCTTTTCCACTCGCTTTTGCTGCTGCTGTTAATACGAGGCCTGGGATGAAAGCACTCCCTCCCCTCGCTGACCTTCCTGCACCCCCTCCTCCCCCGAGGCATCATCTTGCCAGTCTGGGAGGGGAAGTGCTAATGCACACTGGCACCACCGACACACCACACAGTGCTGTCAAATATGCAAAGTGAACACACAGAACAGAGGCAGTGAAATAGCACCCTGCTTTCATCCTTACTCTCTTCTAGTCACAGTTCTTGTAAAGGCTGCTTTGGAACAATAGTAGGTACGGCTTTTCCCCCCTCCCCTCTAAGGAAGACACAATTTGTCAAGTTGACAGCATCCCTTTATGCTGATGAGATAGTGAGGGTTGAGTGCCAACTAGCAGCAGAAATATAATAGCATCCATCAGAGCTGTTAGCTAGAGTTGGCCAGCGCTTTTGTTTGTAATTTAGAGGGCTATAACTCAGCCTTGCAAATAAAATGCAGGAGGAACTCTACACTGAAAATCTGGACCCTGCAGTGGGCCCTTTAGTTTCTTACCAAAAAAAAAAAAATAAAAAAATCAGGTTTGCTTTGACATTCTGCACTGTGCTGAAAAGAAGTGATAAGAAACCTGGATGAGATGACTGCAGCATATCAATGCTTTGCACTGACAGGGCTAACTGGAAATGCTGATTTCTTTACAACTGTATCAGTGACTGTAGGTCCAGAGTGTTCAAACACACTTTCTGTATCAGTAAGTCTTGAGGCAAATGGTACCTTCACTTCCAAACAAATCACTGTACAGGACAGCAAGATTCCCCAAGTTGTATCTCTGTTCCACACAGTGGCAGGGCTCAACCCACATAAAGCTCACTGCAAGTTTATGACCAGAATCAGTAAGTTACCCACTGTCTGAAGTATTCTGGTTCCTCAGTGCTTGGTGGCATTTAGGTATTGGGGCCTCATTCCCAAGCCTGTTTCTGCATTTGTCTTATTTTTATGCCTACACAGAGACATGACCCCTACTTTTGAATTTTTTTTTTTTTTTCAATCCACTAGTGTCAGCCAGTATTATTGTATGCTCTATTAAGCCAGAATGGTAGAAAGTCTAGAAAGTTTGAACTGGACCTCAACAGACAACTGACAGGCTTTTGTGTCTGATAACAAATAAATAATCAGAAGATCAGAGTGAAATCAAAGAAACACAAAGCATGTCTTTAGTGCACTGCATAACTGCAAGTTAAGAGAACTGCATTTAGAAACTACTTCTTTTCTTCTCTGAAAAGAACAGCATGAAAGTGTACTTGGCCATCTGTGTCTCAGGATGTTTTCCTTTTCTTGGGCACAGATGGTAAACTTCAAACATCACCATCACTCCCATCTACCACATAAGCCCTGTAAGCAATCTTATTTACACTTTCTAGCCATTGCTTTCCAGTGACCTCATTTCTCCCTTTGGTGCTGTCTTGGAAGTTCTGGCTAATATTAAAGGCACTGAAATAGACACATTCAACACTCCCTTGTGAGTGTGGTAACACAGTTCTCAATAAGGCAAAGACCCTTTAAACAAAATGAAAGCTGGCCACATTTTTGCCTTGTCCTTAGGCAAGTAAGAAAAAACCCAACAAAACAAACCTTTCCTATGCTTTTAAGTAAAAATAAAAAATTTCAAAACAATAAAATAAAACAGCTAAGCAAGAAATCTAATCAAGGTGAACCTTCACCTTCATTCCACCCTGTGGTTTGCACACCACCTCTCCAGACTGCACATTCTCTAGGGCAGAGACCTCGTCTTCACAGCCCCGTACAGGAGACTGGCTCTGCCACCGCTACTCCATCAGTAACACCAAGGATTCTGTCCCCTGGTGTTAATGCATCACCAAAAAACCCTAGTTATTTCAGAATCAGATTTCCAGTTGCCTGACACAGCAGCAATCTTATCTTTTCCTTGATAAATAAGGCTGATCTATATAGTTTAATGGGTGGATTGTGTCACCACTGGCAGCTCACAGAGAAATGGTTCAATTTTCAGAGGTGTGGAGTTACTTTGGAACCTCAGATACTTCTGATATACTTCTGATAATCCCTCCCTCTGAGCCCATCTAATCTGCAGTGTCAGAAGGGATTTCAGTACAATTTCCCCTAAGAGAAGCAACTGTCATGGTATTTTTGGTTAGAATTTCTTCCTCCTCTACAATTCCATTTCCTTATATTATTCTGTTTCATACACACTGTCATTCTCCACTCCAGAGCAGATTACACTCTGGCAGTGAAAGAACACCGTCCTATTTCAAAAATTCAATAATAAATGAAAAGCAACAAAATTAAAAAATAAAATAAATTACACAGACTGTCCTTTGTTGAAATGGTGAAGAGAGTTACGAAGCCTTCTAGTAACTGAAATGAACTTGGCTTTCAGGTGATGAAATTCAATTAATTAGTATTTCTCTAGAGAGGGGGAAAAATCTTTGGGGACAATCTCTGCATACAAAATCAACATCCTGGTCATTAATGGTATTTATTCTTACGTACAGGCAGCTTACTCACATCAGCAGTGTTCTGGGGGAGGAATACCCTCTAGCATAGGGCTGTTCTAACAGCAGGCACTGCTGCAACTCTGGACCACAGCCTGGTTTTGCTGAGAGCTCTGCACACCCTACAAAAAATCAAACTTTTCACAGCTCCTTGGCTGCAGAAACAAACAGGGCCCAGGAGCAGCTGCAGCTCTCCAGGCTCAACAGCATGCCCAGCCCTGGGTAGTGGGACTGAGCTTGGCTTTCACAGCAGACATGGAGGCCTTGATGTCACCTCTGGGATCACAGTAAAGCTTAAGCAGGCAGCCCGGGTGGGGGTGAGCGTGAGGCCTGGAAAGGCAGACTTCGGAGCCATTTCTGGCATTGCTCTGCCGTGCTGCTCTCGGCAGTGTCCCTGAACATCTCGCTTTACCTCTGACTTCTGCCTAGCAGGTAAAAGCTACGTTACACCTGTTTTGGTGCTGATAGAATAATGAACTGATCCACTTGGTATTAAGCCTCTTGCAGTGTGTAGGCAAAGGAACCTACATGTGTACTGAGCATTTTGCCAAGACAAAGACATCGATACTGGAGTGTTGTGTTCCCTACGACAGCGAAAGCTGAAATGATTTTCTGCTGAATACAAAGAAAAGAGTGTTTTGCAGAATTTCTCTCTCTCAAGTTCCTCAGGAGCACAGTACCACACAGCTTTGAAAATAAAACGGGGTTCAACTCCTGGACCTAAATCACTGTCACAATGCTCTTCAAAGGAATCGAATCCTGCTGGGCTTTATAGCTGATTGCAACTCTTCACCTCTCCCTGACCCACTTCAACAGTGTGTCCTTCTACCTCATTCATATGAAAGGCTTCAGAAGGAAACTGTGAACAAAGGCCACAATGGAAGACCAGCCCATCTGTTTGTTTAGGAAGAACCCCCTTTGCTTTGTCTCAACATCAAGCCTTTCATGTAAATCGGTAATTATCCAGAGATTCCTTTCTCCACTTCTCCAGTAGCATCTTATCCCTAGCCTTGTCTCTCCTTTCATGTAGCTGTGACTGAGCAGATGAATGGGCACAAGAAATAAATTCCATGTATTTTAAGTCCCCCTGTATGAAGCTCGTGTACATTCAGAGTGAGGAAGGGATTATGGCACTTCCGAATGAACCAAGCCTGGATGATTCTGATCAATTCACTGACATTAATTCCATTTTCACATCTAAGGTTTCTTTTGCCTAGGGTATTTTGTTTTTTATTTTTGTTTGAAACGCTGGTTTCCAGGCATTTACTGTAAGATATGGTACAGAATAAACATGCCCTGGGAGGCAGTACAGCCTCAGCAGGCTTTAGGAGGTCTGCAGAGCCTGCAGATATCAGGGATGTCTCATGGGTGGAGGGATGACGTATTGCTCAAATAAACCTGAGAGGCAGCAGATGCAGGGAACAGTGAAGAGGCCTTCAGCCATCCTAAGTGAAACAGAAATACAGATTCACTGTTTCTTCTGAAATCAACCAGAGACTTCATCATTGCCATTTATTAACTCACTTTTATTATAGCATTTATGATATTTGGACATTGCACACCCGACAGAGAAATGCCTGCAATGAGCTAGTTATGTTCAGGTGTTGTCCTTTATGGGCTGATCTACAAAGAACTTTATGGGTCTATTAGTTTCCCCTTGAGATCTATTGTTGTCGACTACCACAGAAAATGTCACAAGCCATTTTATAATTATAAACCAGCTCCTTAACCAGTGTTTCTGCCTCTCTTCCTCCTCTCACACCCCTCAGGAGTCCTCCACCAGGAGTACTCTGAATGCATCACCAGAAAGATCCCTTGTCCCCAGAGTCCCTGTCATTATGTAATGCCTTTGCATGACCACACAGTCCTACTGCACTTCTGAAAACAAAGGCAAACCCAAGCCAGCTCCACAGATTCTCCCCCCTTACCCCCAGCTGTTTTTCATGCCGTGGTAGCACCTTCCTGTCCAGTCTGGAGCACAGTCTGGAGGGCAGCTCTGCTGTGAGGACACAGGACCAGTCTGTCTGGTGTTAATTAGTCCAGGACTGCAGGCAGCACAGGGCTCTGTGTCCAGGTGGGTGCAGTGAGGAAGGCAAGGACAGCATCAGTACTGCTCCAGTGACTACAGCTTCCCTTTTCCATGTGGCGCTAGGCGCATCACAGGGAAAAAAAGAAAACGACGTGAGAGAGAGTGATGCAGGGAAGGGAAGGATCAGTTGTGCTCTGCTCTTTGCGAGCAACCAGACTGAAAATGTTCCCCAGTCAGCCTAGTGATGAGAAATGGCAGGCTGAGAGCGACCCACACCATGGGCCTATTTTAACACACCCGACCTGACTGCTAACTAACCCAGCGCTGGTTGGGCTTAAGCAAAACCTTGGAATTAGAAGACCAATACCTATATTCAGTTGAAAAAACAATTTGTGTTAAAAATACATCTACTAATTCTGGCCTTTCAGGCCAGATCCCCAAGCCATGCCATGTTTGGAGTATGCAGTGAATGCACCTGGTCTTGCTGATTTCAGTGCTGAGTTCATTCAGCTGTTCAGTGAGCCAGACCCACTACAGCAGCAGGGAGCCAGGGAGCAGTTCGGAAGGGAGATTTAAGAATAGACAGTGCTCTAAACAGACAATTGTCAGCCAGTATTTGGAGTTTAGCAGTCAGCAAGCAGGAAGCCTCCAAATAAGAGAATTAACTGCTGCTTAAGGACTTTGTGCTCTCTCTGCTAGCTGACAACCAAATTTGTGCTGAATCTGACGCAGCAAACTTTAATCCTGCTGTGTTATCAATACTGTGTATTTCCAGGTTTAAACACTCCCAGTAGATAAAATGCCCTTGAAAACTCAGTCTCTTTAATTCCCAACACTTTATTTGAAAACATAATCCTAAATATCTCATTAACCAATGGCCACAACACCCTTCATCCACTCCAAGATCCTTTTCTATTTGATATCTACCCCATTATCACCATCCACTGAAGCAGGCCCAGAAGTGCTGTTAAGAGACTCCGTGCAACACTGCTGAAGTGAAATGACAGATTGCCCTAAAACTACATACCCTGACATTCAAGGAGACAACTAAAGTAGAAATACTTCAGGAAAGGAAGTCTTCCAGAAGAGAAAAAAGATGACAAGGTACAGTAAAGACATTGTCACATGCCCTCGCCTGACCACAAACTGAGACTGGTTGTAAATGAATCCCCAGAGACTAATTGCATTTTATGGTTTTAAGCTCACGCAAATCTCAGGGTTCAGCCACACACTCAGCCCACCACCTTTTAACATTATTGCACATCAGCTGAACCATGCTAACTCAGTGAGCCTTCTGCTCCCAGTGCCTGAGAGCACACACAGCTGCACAGACCTAAACTGCTGCCATAGGCAGGTCAACACCCTTCACCTAGGGCAGGACAGGCTGGAAATGCCAAGTTAAGGCCACACTGCATCCCCTTCCGAACAGATGGGACTAATGTGTTTCATCCTGTGCTTTAAATGTGGTTTAAAGGTTTAAATGTGTTTTGCTGTGCATGAAGGAGGCCCAAAACCATGAGATGTGCCATGAGATAAGTAGGATAAGTAGTGAAAGGATTTCTATCAAATATGCTGAGAGACTATGTGGTGAAGGGATTATGTTGGCATGACAGTGGGCATGATGGCCTGCTGACTGATAGCTTATCAGGTGGGAGGGCCCTTATCTCTGGAACTGGTGGAAGAGGGAGTGACACACTAACACATCAGGGTTCTGTTCTACCCTTGCACAACCCCCAGACCGTATAATCGCTCTCTTTGTAATTCTCCATATCCCTCACTTCCACATAAGATGGCTGCCTTTCTCCTCCCTTTAATGATGGCAATAATAGGATATTTCAACTACAGTTTCACCTCCACTTTTGCCAGAAGTATCAATGGGCATTTGAAATCCTCAGCGGCAGAGGATGAGAATACAACCCTACCTTGCAGGCAGATCAACTTGCTCCTCTCTCCGCCCCAAAGCAGGGAGCCTCTTTCATCAGATTTTGCCTCTGACTGCATTGGAGTATACCCAGGAACACTTGTACATAGTGCTATCCATTTATATTCTGCAGGTCTGGTGAATTTATCACCAGCAATCTCACAGTAATCTGTAATGTGCTGCTCCAAGAAACTGCACTATTTGTGCATCAGTGACAGTGGAGGTGACCAGACTTACAGTGTGACCCACAGGATTTGTGCATCTGGGATCTTATTAACCAGACTTACCAGAAATTAAGCCCAGCAACACCCAGCCCCTCTGTTCTCTGAGGACCAGATGGAAAGCAGGGGGGTTAATTTTCTGCCAGATTTCTATACTTTTAACACAACAGCTAGAAGAGGATTCACAGGAGATGGACCCACTCAAGCATCCAGTCACCTGCTTTGCAAGTTCTCTGAACACACCCCCTGAACTTACCCTTGCAACCCAGGTCTGCTCCAACGGCCAGCTTGGCTCAGAGCTCTGCAGTGCTTAAGACAAGAAATGGAGTGTAATTCTGCAGCGTGAGCCACCAAGCTCCCTGTTGCAACTGAGGCCCCCTGAGCGATCCCTTTGGTGATGAGTCAGAGATGTGGCTCACAGGCCAACACTTCCCCTTGCACACCCTGTCCCACTCAGAAGATTTGCAGCTCTGTGAGCCTCATCTACAGCTCTTGCCTTGCAGACAGGCAGCAGCCTGGCATGATAATGGGGGATCATAACCTCAGCAAGCAGATCCCCATGGCTTTCATCCCTGCCTGTCGTGCCTTCAGCATTATCAGGAATGAGAGAAAATCAAATGTGATGGCATCAGCATTTAGGGCAGGAAAGGGCAAGGAAGACAGAAGAGTTTTTAGGAATCTGGAATGGGAAGGTTGGTGTTTGGTATTTAGATAATGAGGTTACCAATTTCAAGATAAATTCTCATGGGTTGCCAAGGGCCTCTAATTAATTCCAACTCTCCTCTTTTTCTCATCAGCCTATTTTCCCATCTGCTCCTTCACCCGAACCCACTGTAGTCTCCATTTCTTAGGGACCCTGGTGGGGAGGCTGGGGGTGGGAGGTCTGTCCCCTAATGCAACTCCTGCTGACAGGGACAGCATCCAAACTGAGCAGCACGGGGGCCTTGCTGTAAATAAGTGTTTGAAACAACTAATTCCAGTTTTGTATATAAATGAATTATATTAAGTTACTGAGCGAAGTAATGCTCAGTCATGATCTTGGATTGACAGCTAAGTAAGGCTGACCACAGCCAACATCAGCAGGGAAGCAGAAGATTCACACCTGCTTATGACATGATCAGCAGGATGGGCTGATGCTGGGATTTTCAGCTCTACCTGCAGGAGCTCCCACCAGTCACATGGATAAATAGGATCTGATAGTACAAACAGCATGTCTTTCCCTCCTCTGAATTGCTCATTTGTAAGTACTTGACAGTGAAAGGGTTAACCTGGAGAGAGTCCCTCGATACCTATGTGATGGATATATCAAGTGACCCCTCTGGTCAAACATGTTCACTCAGACCAGAGCCTGCTTCCTCATTAGCAACAATAAATTCAAAGCAGATGGAAAAACTGCTCTGTTCTCTGATCCAGCTTTCAAAGCCCTTTGATTTCAGAATCCCTTGGCTGCTCTTTGACTTTTCTTGCCTGTCAAGTTCCCTGGAAAGATTGATAGGAGAAGGATATCAGTGCAAATTCTGGTTCCGGTCATCTCCCCTGTCAAATTTCCACATCTGACCATGTTAATTGCTTCTCTCTCCTCCTTCGTTGTAAAGACCATTTGGTTTTTTTTCCCTATCCTTTCTCCATCAGCAGGTTATTACAATGCTTTGAAAGGGTCAGTGGTTAACTCTTTACTATGGCTGCATTACTTCTCCCATACACTGTTGCCTGCATCTCACCACGTCATGCTGGGAACTGCCCAAGGCTAGGAAATGTTTCTTTAGAGAAAAAAACATGCTCTGTTTTTTCCCACAGCACTGGCTGAAAACCATGAAATAAGTGGACATCTGGAAAGGACAGGAAGACAGCAACCTAAGCACTGATGTCTGGAGAAGACTTCACAGCAAGTGTAACACCAGGACAGGATCAATGACTAAGCAGTGGTCAGAGCCATACACAGCTCACAAGGAGTCTGGCAGGTGGGTCCTGCAGAGCGACTTGGGTAGAAGGCACTTGCAGGACTCTGAGGACTCTCCTTCAGCTGGCACAAGACATTTCCTGCAGCTCAACCCATGCTTTGCTGCCTGCTTCACAAAGGTATTCTTTTCCAGTCCCCAGCTTGGATGTGAATTTTCAGCCAGCTGCTTCTCATCCCACATCCCAGGTGGGATGAAGGGACCCTCTCTCGCCTTCCTGCGGCCACTGAATTCTCCTCTCAGCTCCTGAGGCTGCTTGAGAGGGCCCTGTGAAATGAGAGGACACTGACACACTGAATTCCTCAAGGTCACCTCGGGGAGCGATCCTGATCTTGACACCTCACCATCCTTCTGGAGGCTCAGAGCCATCTGCCCTCCCCCTGCCCGTTGCCAGTCTCATTTTAGCTGCTGCCATCCTGCTGCATCCATCCCATGCTGCCCCCTGCCTCACTAAAATCCCCCGAGCAATTATTACCCCTAAGAAAGGAGCCATTTCCACAGGTAGAAACAACGGTGAGCCCCAGTGGCAGGGCCTTCCCTCTTTATCTCCCTGCCCTCAAAGCTCCCTTGGCCAACACAACACAGAGTGAGGAGCAGTCCCGCTGCAGAGGGACACCAGCTCTGCCAGTTACACCAGCTGCTATCTTTTAATACAGCTACTACCATTGATAAGCAAGCTCCTGTTCCCCCATGGATCTGTGACCTTGGCCACAGAGGTTTGTGGTCCCTGTTCCCCACTCTCCTCCTGGGCACTGCAGACACTGCTCCTCACCTGCAATCCAGCTCAGGGAGTCATTTGCCATCAGAGGCTATGAAGAAAGACTTCTGAAAGCTGGGCAGGTCCCTGCCACCCTGAGATGTCCCGTGAGGCCCTGGCTCTTCAGGAAGATCATAGAAAAGTTTGTCTAAGCAAGGCAAACTGAAATGAGGTTAAAAAGCAGTGGCATTGCACAGAAACCTCTATGAAAGTATAACTAATAAATCCAACCTCAAATTACATTAGTCTGAGGTTTTGACCATGGCTGCTGACCCAGGAGTCTTCCAAAGTACAGCAAAATTCACTTTTCAACATCACTGGGATGACTCCCTAATCCTTACAGAAAGATAGCAACACACAGAGCTAGAACTAGTGAAGGGCTGGTGGGATGCTTCGGCCATCAGGGCGTGTGGCAGGCAGTGAACACAGGAGGAAAACTGGAGACATTTCCTTTGCTAAAAGCAGCTCTCTAGGCACTGTCAGTAGGACTGAGATAATGATGCCCAGACCAGCAAAAAGCTAATTCCATGTAATGAAAAACAACCACGTGCTCATCAGGTTCTTGACTAGACACTCACTTATGGCCAGTGTTTGATAATCCACCTTTTGTCCTCAAAACTATTGTGGGCAATGTATGTTTTTACACATCCTGTAGTTACACAGAGCCGTGCCAGCAGCATACTGAACATGCATGAAGTGCTACATTTTGGAATACATAAATACACTTCTATACATAATGCACTTCTAAATCACTTCATATGCTTTCAAAGATCTCTCCATCATCATGCCTTTAAGCTGAAGCCAGTGCACCCAATTCAGATGTTGAAAGAGCAAGCCAGGATCCAGAGATCCTGGCCTGACTCACACATCAAGCCTTGTGCTCAGGCTGTTTCACCTCTCCCTGCTGATGAGGTACACCAGGGTAAAAGCAGAATCATAATTTCCTGCTAGCTTACACACAGAAGCTGAAAAGCTTTAGTTCTCTGTAGGAGACTGTATAATAGTCTGCACAAGGATTTTGAGGTAGGACTGACTGAAGGATGTTTCATTTTCTCTCCAGAGAGACAGGAGTGGGTGCATGCACACAGAACTGATGTGTGTCTGCATGACAGGAATCTGCTCTTGCTTAAGTTACATATTTATTATTCACTAAATCTAGTAAAAGGCACAAAGTGACACTAAAATTTGTCTCTTAGACTGAGCAGCTGCCACAGTTGTTTTGGAGTAGCAGCAAGCCAGGCCATCAGGGTACCCACAGCTCCCACTTGTTTCTGCTGCAGGAGATATGATCACTACAGTTTTAATAATCAGACAAAAGGAGGCTGAAGAGAACCAGAGAACTTGCCATACAGCAAGGGAAGGTGCAAGATGATGCTCAAAGACTACGAAACTGTTTGATGATTATGGAGAGACTGAAGGCTGTTTTGCCTTCCTCCTTCTTTCAGGATGCAACTGCAGGTACAGTAGAAACAAGGAAACATTTTGTTCACAGCAAAAAAACCCAGCCAAGCAAACAAAAACCATTTCTACTTCAGCAAGTTGGAAGAGAGAAACTTTTGGCTGTGTGTTAATGAGGCTGCTGCAGAGACTTGGGTCAACAGAAGAGCACAATTAATTTTTACTGAAAGTATTGGAACATCAGACACTGAAATATCAAAGCTCTGGAGATGTGTGTGGCTTGGAAATTGACTTACTTGTCACCTCCATGCAGTCAGTGCAGGTGAGGTAGGGGTTACTCTGCAGTTAGGTGTACCACATTCCTTTTCTCCCAGTTTTGGAAGCTGGGCCCAAAAGAAGGGGTCACCTTCCTTCTTCCCATCTAAGGGACTTCATCTTAGCTTGAACGAATCACTTCCAACTTCCCTAAGTGTTCAACACCTAGGTAACTTGTTGCAGTGCCATGGTAGGGGCCAACAAAGCAGGCTGCAATGAACTAGGACAGGGAAAACAGGTGGAAAGGGGAGACACTCCATTGCCTCAGCACCAGAAGCCTTTGGGAAGAGCAGAAATAAAATCAGTTTAGGGTTTTTCCTCAGCCTGCAGTCTTGGGACAGATTTCACTATCTATTTTTACTCTGAACTTGAAGTAAGTAAATTATTTGGTTTTGTCATTCTCTCTCCTCACAGCAGCTTATAAAGCCTAAGTCACAGTGTTTGCAAAGCAGTCAGCAATTCCCAGAGAGAAAGTACCAATGAAAGGCCAGCGAGAAGCCTCAGCCAGTGCTGTCATGAAGCACAAGGAGTCCAGACACAGGGCAGAGGGAGCAGAAAGAGGGGAGTGATGAAGCAACCAGCCCCAGGGCCATCTTCCCCAGCCCCTTCCCCGACCGAGGACTGAGGGATGCTCAGCTTGCCACGATACAGTTTAATATTCAGAAGGTCACAGTTTCAACTTTTGCCTCAGGCCTCCCAGACTCCTCAGCACAGCATTTCAAATTGCATTAGTTTGGGAGAGAGGCAAACAAAAAAAGTTAGTTTTCTCCCAGGCATTGCTTAAAATAGAAAGCAAACAAATGTCATTGCTGACATGCACAGCCCTGGAGACAGCAGTGAGATGCACAGACACAGACAGATGCCTGCAACTGGCCTCTATGCTTGATCAAGACTACAATTCTTTAACTATCAGCCCAACATTTTCTGCACAGAAAATGCTTTTTCATATCAGACTATGGAAGATAATTAAACAGCATTCCATTCACATGCTGGGCCATTTGGTGAACTATCTGAATACTGTGGTGGTTTGCTCTTGGTTTTCCACCACTTTCTTTTCCACAGTCTCCTGTGTAATTTGTTCTGTCTGGCTGTTTCAAAGCACATCCTTATGATGTCCTTTTACTCTATTCAAATCACCATCTGTTTGTTTCATTAGTAGTCTCATTTGGAGGGTGGGGTGTGTTGAGGAAGTCACTCAACATTTCAAAATTAAAAGCTTGGAACTAATATTCTTCAACTAGAAAATTATAAAGTGCTTCTCTTTAGCGTTTTACAGAAGCTTGTCTAAAAGCAACCCAGTGCCAATTTCTTGCACTTTTCTTTTACTTTAACTGAGAATCACTGCTATACTTGCAGACTAAAAACTAAATGCTTCACACGGTTCAAGGAGAGGTTGCTAAATAATCAGGCTAATACTCCATAGGTCCACTTATTTATCTGAGCACAGAGCTCTCAGCAAAGAAATGTGATGCTACTGGACACAATCCCAGTCCCCCCAGAACCACCAGCTCCTTCTACCCTGCTTTCAGTGGGGTCAAATCCAGCCAAGAGTGCTCTAGGCCTGCAGTTCACGGGCCAGCACCACGTTTGATTGACGAGAGGGCTGCCACACAGCTTATCTAGAAAAATGCACGACGCCGAAACATAAGCAGGCATAAAGAGGGAAGCGTTTGTCACCCACAGTGCCAGTGTCACATGAGAGACAAAGGATCATTTTTCATGTCTCTACCAGGGATTGCAAGCTTGTTGGGGGACATGATGGCAACTCATTGATCTTGGAAAAAAATCTGAGTAATTTCTTGCTGAACCAGAGGAGGTGCAGCAAATTCAGCTTTATGTCTTCATGCCCGCCTTGTTCTATAGCACAGGATGAAAAACAAGCCCTGCCAGAGAAGGAAAAGGAGACTATTGCAACGCATTTGATTATATTGCCTTGTGTTTGATTTTTGGGTGATGCAGGTAGGCTGCAGGGGGAAAAGGAAGATCAGGCAGACTAGAAACATGAAGAGTCACACAGTGATTTGTTTATTCACTGAATCATTAACTCAACAGTAACCATCTGAGATGGTTTATTGATTTAGAACCCAGTTTTGAAAGGTTCTTCCTTAAGTTGTGACTCCTAGACTCGCCAGATGACAGCTGAATCTATTAATTTCCCACTGGAAAAAACAAGACACTTGAAAAACACAAACACATCATAACTAATGCACTGCTCACCTATCTGAATGCAGGGTACTGCTTACAGAGAATTACACTACCCCTTGCATGGGCTGCTGGATGAAAATATGGCTACAGTAGGATGAGTGGTGCCTCAGATGCCAGGCATGTCTCAAGTTACCAAGCCACCACAGGGTGCTGCTAAGGAGAGCCTTTCTCAACCTGCTACTTCAGAAAAAGGATGCTTAATTGCTTCTTCCCACTGGCTGCCTAAAGACAGTGAGCAGAGACCCAAGCAACTGGTCAAGCCACAACAGTGCAGCCAGACCTCCATGCTGGCAAGCTTTGGGACAAAATTATCAGGAATAGTTTCAGCAGCAGGGCAGCCAGTTGGACTAGGGCAGTGATTGTCCCCCTGTACTGGGCACTGGTGAGGCCACATGTCCAGTTCTGGGCCTCTCACTACAGGAAAGACACTGAGGTGCTGGAGCGTGTTCAGAGAAGGGCAAGGGAGAAGGGTCTGGAGCGCAAGCCCTGTGAGGAGCACCTGAGAGAGCTGGGGGTGTTCAGCCTGGGGAAAAGGAGGGTCAAGGGAAACCATATTGCCCTCTTCAACTGCCTGAAAGGAGCCTGTAGCCAGGTGGGGCTTGGCCTCTTCTCCCAGCCAACAGGTGACATAGATGAGAAGAAATGGCCTCAAGCTGTGCCAGAGGAGGTTAGATTGGATATTAGGCAA
This sequence comes from Tichodroma muraria, assembly GCA_013390105.1. NCBI lineage: Eukaryota > Metazoa > Chordata > Aves > Passeriformes > Sittidae > Tichodroma > Tichodroma muraria. The sequence goes on along the minus strand of WAAG01015965.1, from coordinate 15,330 downwards.
ATGTTGGGCTGTGAAAATATTCCACAAAAGCTCAGAGGTTACTTTAATTCCTTGAATAACATTTCATCAGCAGGGCACTGTAAAGCAGCCATGTAAGCAGAAGAGAAAGCAAGAGCAGAAGGCAGCCTTCAGACAGAGTGTGCACAGGAGCACCAGACCTTCACCAAAGTGACATGTAACACCAAGCTGACAGAAGAGATCCAACCAGAGGCACAAATAAAATCCAAAATTCTTCAGGGCATCTTAACAAACTCTCAGACTGAACAGAGATAAGGGCAGACAGATCCTCTGGCATCTTCCTAACAGATGATAGCGGTGAGGGGAAGCCTCCCCATAGCCTCAGGGATCCTTCATAGGTGACTGAAGGTGGGAAGTCAGACACTCCCCAAAGAGTACAGCACAAACCTGTTTCCAGGTGACAGTTCATGTTCTTATACCTCCTTCCCCTTCGCCTTCAGACCTGTCATAGTACATTTGGTAAAAATGATCTATGCTGCTTCTGTTTAAGGAGATATTTGGATCCCATAATGTGGTTTATGGGCTTTCAGACAGACTTAGTCCTGGGGCTGCCATAGAGCTTCAGCTACCGTCCTCAGTCACCGTAAGAGGGCTGAAATCCAAAGCTCTTGTACTGAGCATATCTAGCAATCCAAGATCTCTCCTCACATGGATCCTGGAACCATTGCTTACAGGTGACTGCAGAATGCCAGATCAGACAGCATCCACTGAAATAAGTGCCTGTTTCTTCAAAGGACTGTAAAACCCTCGGGCATATCCTGTGCACTAAGAGGCAATGAACAGCCCCTGGAGCTGCTGGTGCTACCAGCCCATGCAGCAGGATTAACTTCTGCCTACAATGGGTTTATACAGCCCATTACCCAGCAGCTGAAGGGAGGCTCACCCTGACACAGTGGTACTGCCTTCAGCTCTCACCTCACCTGAGATTTCACCACACATGTAGCATACACACACACTCCCCGGGAAAAAGCCAAGAGCATGGGCTGCCCTGATGGGATTAGCAGGCAACAATGCTATTAGCACTCCAACTCCCTGTCTGCCTCTTCCTTCCCAGCCAGAGCCTCATCCTTGTAGGGTTTTGCATTTGGCCCTCTGTCTTGGTGTCACACCACACCTTCCCCTTACAGCCCAGAGCAGCTCAAAGCCCATCCCGCTGAGCACAGCAAGTGCTTCCCTACGCTGCACCTGGCCTGTGCTGGGAACAGCTCCTCTGCTTACCTCATCAGATTAACACAAAACATGCTATCAGCACATTGGCAGCCTCTTAATATCTTTGCTGGCAGGCTTTAATGGCTTCAGGTCTTCTAAGGCATTTCATTCATCTGGTGACTGTCAGGCTGCTAGAGCACCAGGGTGCTCTCCCCCCACATCCCCTTCCTCAAAGCAGAGATAAGAGCGCAGCTATTTTAAAAGCAGGAGGTGAGATGAAAGCACTCACTTTAGTTAGGACGCTGCTGCCATGCCATAATTAACTTCACCTAAATTTTCAAAGGATGAAAAAAAAGCCATCCAAAAATCATTCTGAATCACTCTCTCACCCACGTTAGCCATCTCATTCTTGATATCAATATCAGGAAAAGAAAGTGAGGACTCCTTTTATTTTTTTAATAATATTACCCTTCAAAGCACTATCTTGAGCTAATTTTTCAAATGTCAGCATGAAAGGCAGCCAGGTCACACTCTTCTCTCTGTAGCTCTTTGTATCTCTTTGGGCTACCTATAAACTCAGGGTCAAAATGACATTTCTCCCCTCCCCCTCCTCCCCCTCCTTCCCCCAGTTCCATAAGGCACAAAATGTTGGTGCCAGCTACCTGACAAAGTGTTCCTTCAGGGCCTGCAGTACCTGTGGCCTTCCCCTCCACACACTGTAATCCCAGTGTGCATCTTTAAACCAGCATTATTTAAAGCAACCCACTTCCAGTACACTCCCCCAGCTCCCTTCTGGAGTCCACATATTTGCTAAGCTACAACCTTCCTTTGTGGAAACCTACAGAAATACCTACTCTAGGCTAAGACACAGCCTGGAATCTTATTCTAGAGCAAAATCCTCCTCCATGTGAAGAGCTATACAGAGTAACTGTTTCAATCAGTCTGAAGAAATAACAGGGCTAACAAATACCTCAAAGATAGAAGAAAATAAGGAATTCAAACATTTGTTCATGGGTTTTTTTGATCACTACAAGAATTTTTTGCAAAAAGAAGAACTTAAAACAGTTACCTGCATGTCCAGGCTTACCTCTTTCTTTTTTCCCCTCCATAAATCTGCAAAAAATCTTCTGTAAAATGGAATGGATTTAAAAGACTTCAAATACATGGATAAGACAACACTATCCAGTGGTCAGGAAGCTGGATCTTGGAAGATGCAGGTTCTGTTACTCCTGAAACTCACTTTGATATCTCTCTCTGTCTCAGGTGTTCCTACTTAAAAAATCTTCCTCCCATCCCTGCAATGGATAAAAAAGGAGACAGTGGTGAGTTGCTTGAGAAACATGACGTAAACAAAGCAGCCAAACAACTCACATGTAGCTTCCTGAGGGAAGCTGACAACTGGTCTAGAAAGAAGAAGAAAATATATTTTTCACATATTTCAGGTATCAGAATACTAGACAGACTAACTCATGCTACCAAACCTGAAACAACCATTGGTTTCTCCTGCAAGTGCTGCACTTGCAGCTCCACTCAGGGTCATAGTGCAGGAATTTCAAACCCTGACCTGCACCCAGCTCCTAGACTGGCCTTGCTGATGAAGACCTGCTGCATCTCTCAGATTCAAAGGTTTGCTGCTTTTTTTTTCCTGTAAAGCTCAGGTATGATTTTATTTTATGTAATTCATGTCTTAACCAGCATATCTAACGTGACACCTTGCAAGTGGATATGTAAGCCAGCTCCTTTATTTCTGAAGCAAAGCACTCTCCAAATCTACTTTGGGTAATTCATTGGTTCTGCTAACTCCTCTGCTCTGCACATACTGCCAAGGGAGAACAATAAATACAGCAACAGATGCATGGAGAATTTTTGCTCTTGACTATGCATCATATTTGAGTAAACAGAAATTAGCAAAAGAGCAGCCAAGTATCAACCATACTTCCTTAGTCTGGAAATTCACTTACTGTGCAACACTTAAATATTTCTTCTTCAGGTACAAGAGCTGGAACACATAAGAAATCTCCAAAGCAGTTATATATATATACATATACATTAAACAGCCAACCTTACTGTCCTCCCCTTACCTCACACCTCTGTGATATAGTGCTACTTTGGATGCAGCACTGGGCGAGGAGCATTTGGAGCATTTTCTGAAATAACTCTGTCACAAACAAATGAGAAGAAAAATCTGCTCTGTCAAACACAACATCGTACTTCTTCATCACTGTGCCACAACAGGACTTGCATCTGTCAAGGAAATAGTAGGTATTCCAAATAAATGTAAGAGACTCAGATTCATTCAGTCAAATTGACGCTGCCAGGGCACTCCTGGAGAAGTGACAGGTTTGGGTGAAGCCGAGCTGTTGCCTCTGTTGTTCCTACACAGGCGAAGTTACTTTCATGCTGAAAAATGACAGTGGTTTGAATTTGAAGGAGTTACAGGCTGTGGTATAAAATAATGAGAGATTAAAGGTTTTACCTCAGGGTAACTGATAGGAATTAACCTTACATAAGAAGAGACTAGAAAAAAAAGAAAAGCCACCTGTACAGTGGTAGTTGGGAAGCACTTAGGAAGTGATGGTCCCAAATCAATTCTCAGTGAATGGGGGTCTTCTGCACAGTATCCAGCATCAAAGCAACTGCACCTACTAAAACACTTTGTTCCCACTCCCACAGAAATGCTATGGGTCAGAAATGCTACCTTTTCTTCTCCTCCAGTGGTCCCCACAATAAGGCTGTAAAGGAATACTACAGGGATTTTTGGGAGCAGAGAATCATGATTCAATTTATCTATTCACAGTATGTTTTGCAGATAAACAGAGAAGTTAATTTCCTAGAGAGATCCATCCAGTACTTTTCCAAAATGCTTTATGCAATATGCATACCCTCAACTTTGCTTTGAAAAGCAAAGAAGAGCTGTGAATTTCCACATGAAGATGTCTTTTCTTCAATTAATAACAGCACATCATTTTGGACTACAGTTCCCCAAACAGTGAAAAGCTGCTTAGTTCTCTCTCCAACAGATAACCGAGGCTGACTGATTAACAGACTGCTTGCAAACCAGCAAGAAAAGATGTTGCACTCAGAAATCACTGCTGCCTATTTAATTTTTAAGGTGTAAAAATTAGGATCTTTAAACAAATCAAAGCAGAGAATAAAAAAGATTAATTAGGGAGCTTAGCTGGAGAGTATGGTATTTATTATCAACATTTCTCAAGCACAGCTCTTGCTGGGATGTGACTGCATGAGCCAGGCCTGAGACCCCAGTATTCCCTCCCCTGCAGAGAGCCCATTGTGGCAGCCTCAACAGCTCCGTCTCCCTTGTACTGCTGGTGTGAATTCTCCATCCACAGCTATTCTGGGGCAGTTTGCCAGCACCAAAGATTCCCATCTGAGAATCTGAGTCAGGGCATGTGATTTAATTAATGAGGATAACAATAAAACTGGCATGCCTTTGTGAAGGTAGCAAGTGGAGAAGAACCGTGGAAGTGGAGTATGTCAACACTTGTATACTTAGAGATTCAACTATTTAGACACAACATTTGAATTAGTTCTCCTTAGTCTGGGAATATGACTTTATCTGTATCTGGGTACTTCTTAAAGTAATCCTTTGAGTGACAGGACTTTGACAAGCAGTGGGTCTGGACTTTGTGGGGCTGGATGGTTCCCTGAGAGTGGTGGTGCCTGCATCTGTCGGGGGCAGAGTCCTGGCTCGGGGCCTCAGCCAGACACGCTGCCTCCACAGAGCGTTTGCGCTCGAATCCGGCTCACGCATCCGGCACGTGGATCACAGACCCGCAGATAAACAGGGACGTTGTGCTGGGAACATGAGTGCTGGGGAAGTGGCAGGCAGAAAGGGGGAGGTAGAGGCTAATGCTGACGGCCCTGAGCTCTGCTGGTAAATCCATATACAGCAGCAAGCACAGAGCACCAACCTCTGCTGCGGCCTCTAGAGCTTTGCAACAAAGCAGACAACAAAACTGGTTCAGAGGCCTCGTCTTTGACAGCACAAACAGGACAGCAAAATGAGAAATCATTGTATTAAGCAATTTTCATTTGTATAAATATATGGATCAGTAGATTCTTATACACAGGTACATGTCAGTTTCCAGTATCACTTTTTTTGAAAAATATATTTAAAACCCACAAAGAGTTAACAAACTTAAAAACTTAACGTGGAATGCAAAAGAAGTTGTAAGAAGCCTCATGTAAGAGGCTATAAAGCTAGAACAATGGAGACTTTATGAGACAGTGAACATGCTCACTTGTGAACAGTATTAAAACCAATTTTATTCAGGAATACAGAATACATTTTTGAAGATTTCCAGTTTACAAAAGTTTAAGACAAGGTTGGCTTTCAACATACAACCTCCCTTAAAGCATTTAAGTAACTTCCCCATTTCAAGTTGACCAAACCACTCAAATCAGGAAAAAAAAAAAGACCAAAAAAAAAAGACAAAAAAAAAAGACAAATGAAGGCCACAGTCCTGTACTGGGATACATTCAGGCAGAATCCAGCACAGTATTGAAATTCTCCCTGCAGTCCATATTTTAGTCCATGGGTGTAATATAACCTTGTGTTAATAAAAAATATTGCAGATCTAGTAAGAACTGCAAGAAAAGCCCTTGTCTTACCATTTTAGTTCCAGGCATTATATGCAAAGTAGTTTCAAATAAGCAACAGTTAAAAACAGTACTTGTCATTTGATCACCACATTAAAAATACAGCATTAAATTTTTTCTTCATTTATACAATTTTAAATATTCATTAAAAACCAGAATCAGTGTCCCTCCATCCTTTTCATCATTAATAGTTTTCCTTATCTACTAAAACCATTTGTCTTTGCTAAGATGTCTAAAAGTAAAGAGCACAAGATTAACAAGCTGCAGCATTAATTAAAGTGAGAGTCATCTCTTTCCTCCACTCAGTTTCTAAATCTATCACAAGGGCCCTATTAGCTGTATCAAAGTGAAGTGGTGTAAATAAAACTGATTTGGCTTAAAAGTAGAGGAAGAAGGAATGCAGAGTTATGTAAAAATTGCACTGCAGTCAGTGTTTCTGAGTATGTCACTGCAGACAAGAGCCAAGAAAATTATTCACAGACTCTCTTTTAAAAGCATTAGTGCCAGTTTTCCATTTCCAATACCAGAGAGGTAAATGGTAATTTTCCTTACAAGGAACTTGAGATTACTATCAAGCAGAATCACTAACGGCTTAATTTTAAATACACAGCACTCTGATTTCAGCAGAGGTTACAGACACTTGAAGCTCTGAATTTTATTTATTTGTTTATTTTTAAATGACCTTCTTTCTGACATGCCTTCATTTACTTCAAGTAGTCATTTCTTCAAACTCTTTTGTTCAAATATAATAGCTGCACTGAGAACTACTCAATACAGTGGTCACCATGTGGAAACAGAATTTGGCTCTTGAAGAGAACTTTAATTGTTTTTTCTTTTGTAAGAATGAGTCTTTGAAATAACATCCATTTGTTTAAATATTAAGTAGAAAGGAAAGCTCTTGGATGACTAACATCAAACTAAAAGGTTAAGAACAATTGCATACAATAGGATGATCAATTCCAATTTCACCTGCTACCGAAAAGAAACCCGACCATGTGGTATTGGATGAACATTTAACTCCAGCCTTACAAGCTGCAGGATTTTCAATAAAATATTTAATTTCACCACATTTCCCAAAGACTCCACTGAATAATGCAGCGTAATGCTGTATTAACACACTAGAAGTGACACACCATAAACAATTTCTGTGTGATACTACGGCAATTTCCAAAGAAACCAGCCTAGCAAACCTGTTCTACAAACCAGAAAACTGGAGTAAGACAAGCCACTCCAAGTTTTAGCACACCTTTTTGGAACAAGATACTGAACTGCTGCAGTCCTTAAAGTTCAATGGTCCCCATAAGTAACAATGAAGAGGAAGACAAGACTTGTTGCTCTTTTTGGATCTCTAGACAATGATACATAACACCCAGAAATGCAGGTAACAGCTTTTCCAATCAACATTCAAACAGAAAGGCACAATCTCCTTTTAAATTGTGTTCTCAAAAACTAGAAGATTCCTATACAAAGATAAATACACCCTTAGCTGGAAGGGAAAACATTACACCATTAAGAATGTTTTTCCTTTTTTTTTTTNAGGGAAAAAATTACCCCAATAAAAATTTTTTTTTTTTTTTTTTTTTTTTTTTTTTTTGTAAAGTCCAAATGGATTATCTTAATGAAAAAGTTACATGAATATATACATCCTCAAAGAGTATCTTTTTTTTTAATATATATATATGTACATATATGACAGTGACTGACACAGAAGACAGAAGAAATAGGCTATATTCACTCTTTTCCTACTTCTTAGCAATGCAAGACAATGTTTTTCAGATGCCATAGGCACACAGTATTTGGGCTGCAGACCCTCTGGTGTCTTACAATACACAAGGTGAAATGCAATACCCTGTGGAAGGCTTGTTTGAGGGATACTGGACACAAAGATTTAGTTTCACTAATACAGCTTTAGGCAACTTTAAAATTAAAAAGATACCTAATTACAATGAAACTACTGCAAACTCTCCAATGGTGTGTTTTCAAGACCAATGTAAGTTTCTAAAACTTCAACAGAAAACCATTAAGGTTAACTCTGATACAGCATAGCATAGCTCTCTTACAGAGGCCAAGCAGAACTTTAATGAAAGGCAAGAGGGACAACAGGGTCCAGTGACCACAGGAGATGTCCCTGTACCCACCTGTTCTATTAACTCAGTCACATACCTGAGGCTGATCTACCTGTAAAATAAAGAATAGCTGTCTGTTCTGTGCAATGACAACAGTCTGCCTATGACCTCGGTCTGTCAGTAATAAAGCTAAATCCTGCTTTGAGCAGGACAGCATAATTACACTGCTTGAGCTCTCAGCAAGGATGAAATCTGACCCACTCTTGTACACTACTTTGCAAGGACCTAGGAGCATCTTCACCAATGCACTTCACCACAGGCTGCCTAAGCCTGTAATGAAAGCTGCCCTTAATCTGCTTCCAAAGTCAGCCCAGCCCATCAGCATTAGAATTCTCCAGGACTCCTCACCAGGTCCTCAGTCCTAGAAAGACCAGAAATGTGGGATAGACAAATATAAATAATTTTTCAAGGCAAATTTCCCCCCAGACAAGAAGAAGACACTGTAGTTTTCTGTGTACTGAGCACAAGTACAGCACTGAAGTGGCATTTAAATTCACAGCTTCTTCCTCTTGCCACTCCAAATACCTTTACCTCAGAGGTGCTTTCACACGGTGATTCAACAAGGTGCACTGAAACACATCTGACAGGAGACCATTACAAGACTTAGGACAGAACAGACATAAATAATTCTGGTTTTCTGCAGAAGCTAGAATTTCAACGAAATGAATGTGAATAATGCAAACTCTGTAAAAACCAGTGAGTTTATCAAAAACAAAACTGACAGTTTGGAGTTCTTGTGGTGTAGCGGAACTAAACCCGAGTGATACACTACGTATGTACCTCCACACGGTATTACACGTGTGTATCCATGCTTGTACACATACACGCTGCAGATGGGATGCCAAGCCCAACACCTTTCACTGCATGACCTGCTTTCAGGTATTTTTCAAATATACCAAACTACTCATTGACATTAATGCTTTCTGTGCTGGGTGTTTGCCTCACACCAGTTCTGGCGTTGAAGATTTTGCTGGAACAATTCGAGGGTCTGTTTTGTTGTCTAGACGTGGGGGGTTTTTAGGAGGGGACACATGGAGTAATGTTATGCCACACAGGAAAAGAAGTCTTGCTCTGTTGTTTTAAGAAGCTTCAGTGCATCTGTACTCAGCCTTGACATTTGACAGGTAAGCCAACCTTTGTGGTGCTGTTGAGACAACCCATGCAAATTTGGCTAAGATCTGGGAAAAAACAAAAAATCTTGCTTAGTTGGAATTGTTGCATCCTCACAAGCTTAAACCTCCTTCACAGGCCATGCAGAGATGGGTCAAGTAGGAGATTTTCTGCATTTTGAGCACTGCCAGGTGGGCTGGCATTGGGTACCAGACCTCCAAGCAGAATAACTGCCTCTCATGTGCTTCAGTGACCACCAGTTGGCACCAGACAGTAAGAAGAAACAGCTCCCACGTCGGCAGGATGGAAGGCAGTCTGAAAACAAGAGTCTTTCTGGCAGAGTTCTCTCAGTGTTCAACTTCTGTAAATATTATACACACGCATATATACATCCATATACAGTAGGCAGTCCAATAAATACATCACATCAGTTCTTTTGACAAAGCACTGATGTTTCTCTTACTTGTCTGAACCAGAACTTTCTCACAGAAATACTGAGGAGAACTGATGTGACTCTAGGTTTAGCTCTCCTTGCTCTGCCTTTGATGAGCCTAAAATGCTGAATTCAAAAACTAACTCAGTGTGAATTCAAAGCAAGTCATCATTCAGGCACATGTCCCCCTGAAACCTATTAGCCACAGCAGATTAACCCACACAGACACAGTAAACGCCTTCTGGCCATCCCAACTACTGGAGCAGTTACACTTCTCTCTCAGCAACGTGGCTGACCAGAGGTTCACTCTGATCTACTGTCCTCTCCAGAAGAGTTCTGTGCCTATCCATGCTGCCATGGACGCCTCTCTCCCAGCTGTCGGATGTGCCCACAGGACTTTCTGCCATGGGGGTGTCTGCGCTGGCCAAGCTTCCCGACCGAGAGCGGTAAGGAGGAAGGTCTGGCTGATTAGGGGATTCAGATTCGGAACAGTAAGGTGGTGGAGGAAGGTCAAACCAAGGTGGTCTGCTGTAAGACACACAACAGAGTAAGAAGTTACTGAAAGCACTGGGACAGAAGATAGTACATAGTATTCCAATGATGAAAAAACACCAAACAGTACTTCTTAGCTTTTCAATTATGACACATATTAAGAGATCTCAGACCTGTTCACATTATTCAGATAATTTCAAAATATCCACACCACCACTGGGAAGCAAGTTTTCTGGCCAAAGTGCAACACAGTAACTACAGTAACTACCTGTTTAACGGTTTAACCCACATGCTGCATTAGATAGCTATGAACTTCCAACAAAGCTGGCTCAAAGAGAGCTGTGCTGTGCAAGAGGTAAAAAACTTTTCTGTTTAACATTTACACCAGAGAAAACACTAAAAGAAGTAACATTAAGTGGTGGATTTACACCTATAGATGATGACGTGAACAGAAGAAAGCTCCAAAGAAACCTCCACAAAATGACAGAGATTAATGGCTTACAGTCTACAAATAAATAACAAACTGAATTCTCCACACTGACAAACCACTTTGGCTGTTATGAGATCACATGCAGAGCAACTGTTAAGTAGGCACAGGCAAGATGAGTACTGCATTCAGGAAAACAGTTCTGTGGTTCTGACAGCAAGCAACTAAAGGGACTGAAGGGTTGAGCAGATTGATAACAGGCCCTGTTAGCTTGAAAATTGCTGATGGTTTTATCAGCTCAGGTGAGAATTGATTTCAATCTGGACACCTGCTCATTTAGTTGTCCTTAATAATGAAAAGATATCATTATTATTAAAGTCAATATTAAGACGAGGGACCTGCAGCCAAAAGCAGTAGAGAACAGGAATTTACTATTTTTCTTAAATCCCACAGTTCATACTAAAAATACCAACATGGTGATAGTGAACAATCTGAACTGTTTAAATTTGTACCATACCCTTTTTACGTAGAGGGGATGTCTGCTTACAAGTTTACTTTGGAAAGACTTTACAGACAGAGGATAAAATGAAGGTTAATTATCTACAAATAAAACCATTTCGTGTCAGAACTACGTAACTACAAAAGCATCATAAACAAGTTACACCCACACCAAACTTCAAAGCGCTTTCAGCTACTTCAACTAAGAAGAGTTCTTTCCATTCCACACAAGAATTCTGTTCATTTTTCCTCTTGGTAAAAGGTAAAGTAGTGCAGAGCAGAAGAATGATACAATTTCTTTATACAAGAATTGAAGAATTCTTTCACCTTTATATACTTATCATAAAGGAACAGGGCTGCATTTTTTCAGTGCTATGACCTACAACTTATCTAGTTTTTTTTTGTGAAACTCCAAATTCACTTTCCACATTTTGATTCTAGACTGGCACAGGCTACCACTACTAGACAAGTGATACATTCTCCTGCCATTTTCAAAATCTTATTACCAACATGTACTAGGAGAACACGACTTGAGTTTGCCTCAAATCCCTTTAATACCAGTAACAGCAAATGGACCTGATGGCCATGAATTTTTCATATACAGAAGGGGCTCAGATTTATTGAAATTTGACCCCGTGCAGGCGACAGAAGCGCAGCACTGGACTTCTGTCAAAAGCCGCGGTGAGTGGGGAGCAGCAGCACCGATTACCAGAGCTGCAACCAGCAGAGCGACGCTTTGGCGAGCCCAGAATCAGCTCCCGTGCGTACCTTTGGTGGAGCACGGCCTCTGAGTAGGACGGCGGGGAGTCCAGCTCCACCGGCCTGTGGTAGGGCTGGCTGGCCACGTACTGGATGCCGTTGTTGACGTTGTAGGTGACGCTGCAGTGGTGCGGGTGGTCGAGGACCACCAGGCGGGAGAGCAGCACGGGGTGCTGCAGGCGATGCACCGGCAGCGTCATCAGATTGTTGCGCTTGCGCTGGTGGTGCAGCACCAAGGCGAGAAAGGCCACCACGAGGACGAAAATGACAGAGCTGCCAATGATGGCGTAGGTAATACTCGGGTAGTAAAGCAGCTGATTTTCGGAGGTCACGTAGTCCTGGCCGCTCCCTGCCTCTGCAAGACAAAAGGAAAAGGAAGCCTGAGATTGGTTTCAGTATAAAACTGCTTTCGGCCTATGCTGTGTTTTCTGCTAACACGCAGCGTGACAAAAGAAAGTTTTCCTTTTTCCTTCAGATTGTGAAAAATGAGATTATTAAAAGCACATGCACGTAAATTGGAGATTGGCAGAGTACCCCTCAGTCCATCCTCACCCACAGTAGTGCCAGCACATAAACTACTAAGGAGAAACAAGAAGGAGAAAGAGAAAAACACACAGCATAGTAGGAAGCATGAGCACTGTCATGGGAATATCTACCCCACCCCTACCTAACAGTCACAGCTTTTGTTTCCAGAGGTGAGACAGCCAGTTCCAAGCCATAACCACAATACCTCAGATGCACCTGGCAAAGCTCACTAGAATCGGAGATGTAGAAGGTGCAACACTTACTTTTTTTTTTTTTACTTTACATTCCCCTGACATCATTTATGTCCTATGTTCACAGGGTCATGCAGCCATTGAGCAATACATTTTTGTGCAGGAATTTCTGTGCAGCCTGTAATTCCTTATAGCCTCAAACAAGCTACTCTGACATTCTTCTACCTCAAGAAAAATATGAGGCTGAGTAAAAACCAAACCAAACCAAGCAAACAGAACTCCAAATCCACACAACTACAAGAGCATGATCCATCCAAATTCCTAATTTCCTACCGCAGAAGGCTGGCACAGTAAGACTTGGCATATGATCTTCCTTTCTTTTCCTTATCAAGCAGAACTGCTTTTCAGTCATTCAGAATTGCAATAGAGCCACTTACAAACTTCTCTAACAACGGATATTGAAATATACACTGACTGTGCCCAGCATAATGGAAGACCTTTACTCAAGCACCCGGTGTTTTCATCAAGGTGCTTTAGGTATCTCTCTCAGTATTTGATTTTGGTAGTTCAATTCCATGGTTAAACACCAAACCACAATTTCCAGCATCACTAAAAATAGCTTCTGCATTTTTCAGTAAGATAATACAACATAAAATGGCCAATCCTTTAAACATTTCCATTCTAAAGCATTTAAACATCTTCATTTTAAAGCATAGATACTTTCATAAGAAGAGATGAGATGAGGAAAAAAGACTGTATCAGAACAAAGAAAACACGATTTCTTCACTATGAGAGTAGTGATGCACTGGAACAGGTTGTTCACAGAAGCTGTGGATGCCCCATCCCTGAAGTGTTCAAGGCCAGGCTGGATGGGGCTTTGAGTCACCTGGTCTAGTGGAAAGTGTCCCTGCCCACAGCAGGACGTTGGGACAAGACGGTCTTTATGGTTCATTCCAACCCAAACCATTCTGTGATTATTGGTCCTGCTACCAACTATGAAAACTACTGCTGAGATAGAGCTGTTCTGCTGATGATGCCACAACAACCACAGACCAGAGCTTTGCAGGCCAGCTGCAAGCCAGACTTTTCCTGACACTTAGTGCAACACCTTAGTGTAACATCTCAGGGAAGATCTTTGCTAACTTTATTTCCCTGTGCAACTGTGCTAGAGAAAGCAGAAATCACTGTTTCCAGTCAACATTTGGTCTCTTTTGCTCACTCAGCAAAGTGAACCAAGTCTGCATGAGGAATGTAAATGAAAGCAGAAGGAAGGAAAGGAATTGACATGCATTAGTAATTTTAATTACAGCTCATCACATATTACTCTGGCTCCTTTAATACACTCCCTAAATTCAACAGCTGAGGAATGAATTCATGTCACGTATCACAGACAAGGACCAGCGCAGGGAATATAATGACAAGCATATAATTTCCACGCAAACATGAAGAAGTTTATTTGCAAGGACCGACCCGTGGATGAATACTACTACCCACAAGTGCAAGTAAGGTAAATCTATTATGATATCCCAGTAAAATACCACAAGACTCTTGTTCAACTTGGCTCACTGGTTACAGTGCATTGGCATAAGGCTGAAACCAGGATGCCTTTGAAGGCCTGATGAGACCCAATTAGTTGCCATGGGGTCATTCTGCAGCAGCACAGTCCCATCTCTGTATAATCTCCATCTTACTAAAAGGGAAGAAAAATGGGAAGTGAATTATCCATCAACATTTTTTCCCAAACTTTTAAATTTATGCACCTGTTCAGGATAGCATCTTCTAGGTCCTACAAGAACCAGTTCTATAAATCCAAACAAGTTAACTAAGTTAACTGCTGAAGAAAAACTGCTTTGTCTTAAGTCAGATGGGATCTGATGACCAGCTTTAGAACAGTGTGAAACAAAACAACTCTTATCTGGTTTTACAATCCTTTCCATACAACAACCACAGACACATTTTGCAGAGATTTGGGATAACTTTGCGGTTATGCTGTTTTGGAGATTTTGGATTACTGTGGCTAATGAAACATCATTCATTTACAGTAACTCTATTCCTTTTCAGGAGTTTAGATCTGTTTCTTATACTCCCATTTAGTTCACTGTCTCGCTGAAACCCAGAGCAATCTAAGGGCATGCCCACAGATCTCTGTAGAAGTCTCTGAACCAGACGCAGAGCCATTAGGGTGCTGTTTTGAACAGTGCTGTCTGGTGCAAACTTTGAACCAGTCAACACAGCAATATTGCATTTGGGATTGGAATTAGCATCTCCATCAGTTCAGCTAATTCCAGCCCATGTGTCTCTAACATGAAGCTGCACAGAGAAGTACAGATATATCCTGTGAAGAGGAAAGAATGTGGTACATTTGTCAAGTGCTCTTTCTTGCACTCCAGGCAGTGTTGAGGATTTGAATAGAGACACCCTCCCCACACAAAGAATCCAGCTCCCTAAACATGTATAGTCTTTATACCTGTCCAGGAACAGACTGTACCTGAGATGGAGTTCTAGCTAGGAAGCTTCAGCTATCATTGAAACTAAGTCCTCTTTCACCACCACATTATGCTTGCCTTATCAGTGAGTTTTCTGGGCCAAGACATAACCTTAAGGTTTCTTAGCAAACCATGCTCACAAGTGAAGTCCAGCAGCATTTCACTTTGGCTGTGATATAACTTATTCCAGGAAAGACCAACCTGTACCTAATCTTTTCTAGCAAGGCGAGTAAATCCAAACCTGCACAAGATGAAAGTAACGTTACCTGAGCCTATCAACACTGCTTGGTTTGCAGTCCTAGAGAGGTGAACTGCCCTTAATGGCACAGCTAAAACAAAAGCAGCAGAACTACGAGGCAGTTTTGTATACAGGAGACTTTTACATCAAGTTTTTGCTTTGTCTTCCTATATACCTGATCGTATTGAAATAAATAACTTTTTAGAACTCCTTGATAACGTTCTGGTTTTTTTGTAGAGCCTGGTGAATATTCAGAGG
>WAAG01015963.1:59889-70895 GCA_013390105.1 Tichodroma muraria | reverse complement strand
ATGATTTTCTTCCACTCCCATACACTGGTACTCTATTTGGCACAAGAGATGGGAAGAAATACAAGACTTAACTCTGTTAGAGCACTGCTACCTTGATGCAATTACGAAACTTCAGTCCAAGACACAAAGCTGAACAATTAGCCTTTCATAAAGGTCTTATTAGCTCTGGAGTGAACACCAAGGAGGTAAAGTCATTTGGACAAATCCGGTTTACAAAGTCAATTACCTGCTTGTTTGGTTTATCAAAGTTGAGGTAATGAAATTATGGGACAATTCACAGGGTGTCTAGTACACCACAGCAAAACCCTAGCAAACATTAGCATCAACCCCTACTGCAGGCTGCAGCAACACTTCATATAGACTCTTTCAGAATGCCTGGAAAAAAACACTCAGGACAAAAAAGCAGCTCAAATTTTTCTCAAGACTTTAGAGACGTAAGTTACATCATGCTGCTCTTCAAGTCAGTAGTACAGAAAAAGCTCTCCAAAAGTTTGTTATAAGAACTAAAAGTAAAATGCCAAAAACATATTCTACTACAAATCTGACATTAGGTAACATATTTTAACTTTCCTTGAAGTAGTAAAGCAATATAGATCCAGACTTACTTTCCAATCTTCATTATGGTAAAAACAAACACTGAGTTTTGGGGAGTTTTATTTATTCTATGAGTATTTGCTACAAAACTACAGCACAGAACAAATCCTAAATATTACAGGCCATCAGGAATTCCCAGATTTTTGCTGCACTTCTCCCTCTGCTGGCACTCTGTACTGTATCACACACCAGCAATCCGTGGCAGCACATTTGTAGATGGAAGCAGCAGGCACCAACGGCGTGACCTTCCTGCAATAAGCATTTCACCCTTGCGTCACGCTAGCTCTAGTCTGCTCTTACAACACAATGTGGCTGAAGCTCCTCTTCCAACCAAGTTTTTACCAAAAAAGGAATCTGCTCTGCCTTTTGGATGCTCTGGCTTGCATTGCAAAGGGGTCTTGAAGTGAGGAGGACAAGCATCTGATTTTCTTCAAAAGCTCCCCCCGATCTGGTCTTCTTCACTCCTGCAGCTGGAGCTGAAAGAGCTCACCAGTACAACTGCACCTCACCAAGTCCTCCAGGGGTGACAAAGGCTGGGCTCTCCAGCACAGGCAGGGCAAAACACAATTCCAGAACAAAAATGCTTCTTGGTCCTACACACAGAGGGCAGAGGTCTTGGTAGAGCTTATTCTCTTTGGCCCAATGCTGTGCCTCAGTACTGGAAACTCCACTCTAAACTAGCATCAAAATAATATATCAACATCCAGATATTTCTGCTCATCAAAGGAAGCAGTTAACATCAAAGGAGTAATAACAGTAATAACATCGAAGGAATTATTAGTGTTGGAAGATCTATCTTCTGAAGACACAGGCCTTCTCTTAGCTTCTGAAGTAAGTGGTTTTGCTGGTTTTTTAAACTAGCTAATTACTCTGAAAACAAGAAGCGGTGACTAAACAATTAATATTTTTCATCATCACAAGGTTTTAATTTATTTATGAAATTTTGTTCAAATGCTGGAACAGGCATGCTTGAATATACACAAAAATCTGTGAGAAAAATACTGAGAGGATTTTGCTGGAAATTACTTGCCTAGGAGCCATACACTTAAACAACTTGAACATCAAAATGTTCTACTGCTTAGCAGATTTACTTCATATGAACTTACTTAGTAGATCAACATTAGTCCCAAATGATGATCTGCATGACACCTCAACTCTTTGTTTAAACAGAGCCTGCAGAACAGAACTCAGTCCAGAGACTGTAGGCACGCCACTAATGCACACGCTAAAAACTGGACTATCTTCACATTTTAAAATCCATTAAGATAATTATGAGGCAAAAATCATTCTTCCATCTCCATTTCTACTGGTGATTTTCACTTAGTTGACTCATTCCTTGTACTAACAGCATAACAAAATCTACCTTTTGCTTTGGTAAGTATAGTTTGACACAGCTTTGTAAGAACCTAGCACTGAATGCAGAATAACATGCATCAGGCCCTCCATATACTGCACAATGCTGACTACACAGAAAGAAATTAGCAATAAATTTAATGGCAGGCCTATTTGGAAACTAGGTGAAATCCACACAGTCATATTCCAAAGTCAGGTTTTCATTTTCTGCCATTCTGTAAAGATAGCTGAGGATCAACTATGTAATGCTAATAAAGCGCTTTCAAGTTTGACAGCATTTCTACAGCTTTTCTTGCTTCTGTCAGCCCCCTGAAACTGATGTTAACATCACAGAGTGTCCCTGCTGGCCATACCATTCTGCACAGCATCTCAGGCAAGTCACAAAGGTTTCCCCAAGAAGCAGCTTCTAAGAACTATGGAGGAAGTAAAGCACTATTCAAGAGAAAAAAGTGATTTTCTCCCCCACTGCCTCCCACCCTTCACCAGAATAAAAATAAAACAAAATTCTTGAGGTCTGGAAAAAGGTTACAGAAGTAATATTCTCTCTCTGATTCCCTGCTCCTCAAGAACAACCCAAAGATTACAAAACATTTCAACAACAGTAACGTCTCCCTCTTGCAACAGTCAGGACAAAGAAAGAGGAGGCAAAGAAACCTTTCCTTTCAGTAGAGAGAACCAACTCCTCAGCTGTACAACAGGGAGCAAGTACCTGGAGGGCAGAGACCAATCCTCCAGAGAGGTTCTCCAGCCAGGGCCCTGCCAGAAGCCACAGGTACATCTGGCAGCAATTAAGAACAGAGGTGATTTAACAACAAAACAACACTTGTTCTATTCTACTCCTTAGTAGAAGGTACAGGATTAAGATTTGATTGCTAGGTATTCCTGTTACATATAAAACTAAGTTAAGCAGAACCTGGCAAGCCGTTTAAAATGGCATCAAAGACGCTAAGTAACCACCAGATACTGAATGTAAAAAGATGCAAGGAACAAAAGGGATTCTTCTCAGATTGCAAAGCACAAGTGTTCTAAAGAGGTCAGTAGGTTTCTGCAATGGGAACCAGTATCAAGCATCCCTCTTTTACTCAGCACTTGCCACCCAGCCTTTAAACACAGTTTCTACAGCCTTTTTAATCTCAGAACTGCTGTTAAAAATGTGTTCCTATGCAGCCTGTATACCAAAACGCCTTCTCCTTCCAAGAATAGAGGGATGCAGGAAAGAGAAAAGTGGAAAATTACTTTGGAAATGAGATTCTGAACTATTCAGAAAAACTTTGTAACACTGTTTACGGATACAAAGCACAACCCCGAAGGGTGACACAGAAAGGTAGCCCTTCGGACATTTAACTGCGATTCGCAATGGCAAAAAATAAATCCCCATTTTCACACTCGCCGTGACCTTACGGCACATAAAAGCTGACCCCGGTAACTTTTCCTCTTCGTCCCCAACTCAATAGCTCGTTCTTTCCCCACGATCGAAATTTAGGTCATCCACCCTGAAACACTACGGCAAGACAAGGGAAAACCCGAACCCAAACCCAAACAAAGCCCCGGACCCCGGCGCAGCGATGACTCTGCAGTGCCGCGGCGCGGAGCCGGGCGCGCTCTGGGGGCGGCGGCCCCGGGACCCTTCCGCCGGCCCAGGTACCGNATCGCGCGAGATCGCAGGCTCGCCCGCCCGCCAGCCCCTTCGCAGGCCGCGCAAGCAGACGTGTCGCTACTCAGCCACCATAGCCCGTGTGGCGTCACGGGCGTGCCCGTCCGGAGCCCCCCATTGGCTCGGCCCAAAGCCCCGCCCCGCAGGAATCACTAAATCCCGGGACCTCGGATCCAGCGGATCGCGGCGTGGGCCGGGCTGGGGTGGGGCGGCTGCAGCTATTCTGGGCTAATTTCCCTGCTAAGGCAAGGTTGTCCCGGAGCACGTGCCACAGAATCACAGGTTCGTTTAGGCGGGAAGAGATTTATGGATCTCGTCCAAACCCCCCTGCCAAAGAGCAGGTGACGGCACACAGAGCAGGTGACACAGGAACCCGCCCAAGTGGATTTGGGATGTCTCCAGAGAGGGAGAATCCACGACCTGCCCGGGCAGCCTGTTCCAGTGCGCTGCAAGCCTCCATGTAAAGTTCTTCCTCATGCTGAGGTGGAACGTCTTGTGTTTTGGTTTGTGGCTATCCTCACTCTGTCTCTGGGCACCCCCAGAAAGAGTCTGGCACCATCCTCTTGACAAATGCCCTTAATTTATATGCGTTAATGAGATCCACTCTCAGCCTTCTCCAGACTAAACGGGCCCAGCTCCCTCAGTCTCTTCATAAGAGAGATGCTCCCGATCCCTCATCTCTGCTGGACCTCCTTCAGTAGCTCATTGTCTCTCTGGTACTGAGAAACCCAAAACTGGACACAGCATTCCAGATGTGGCCTCACTAGGGATGAGTAGAGAGGCAGGATCACCTGCCTTGACCTGCTGGCCACACTTTTCCCAATCCACCCCAGGGTACCATTGGCCCTCCAGGCCACAAGGGTGCTGTCAGCTTGTCATCTGCCAAGAATGCCAGGTCTTCTCCGCAGAGCTGTTCTCTAGCACATCAGTCCCAGCCTGTACTGGCACTTGAGGTTATTCCTCCCCAGGTGCAGTATCCTACACTTGTCCTTATTGAACCTTATTAGGTTTCCTTCCACCTAATTCTCCAGCCTATCAAGGTCCTTCTGAATCCATTCAGCAGGAAAGGATTGCATCCATATGGTTCTTGAGTATCTCCAGTGAGGGAGACCACGACCTCTCTGGGCAATCTGTTCCAGTGCTCAGTCACCCACACGTAAAGGTGTTCTGACTTGTGTTTGTGTGGAACTTCCTGTGCATCAGATTCTGCCTGTTGCCTCTTGTTCTGTTCTCACCAAGAAGGGCCTAGGAACAGGAAAGTATTTCAAACATAATAGAGTTCTCAGAATTTGGAGGGTGGACCTTCAGCAAACATGAGAGTAAACATGTAAAATGTGTCTAATTCTGAATTTAGTTGCAGGGATGATCATGCTCTGCAAGGGGTTGTGACCCTAAAGGTGTGAAATCAAAAGGCAGGTACTGTGATGATCCTATTCACACCATTAATGGCCAGTTACCTCTTTGAGGTAGACCAGATTGCTGATCATGCCTGTTAGTGGGAATATGCCCATCTTTACAGATTCAGAGTCCAGTGTACAGCCACTCATAACTGTGATCCTATAAAAATCTCACATCTTCAGTTCTAGTAAGTTCAGGCTGTGGGAAACTGTGACACAGAAATGGTGATGGCATCCCATGCAAGAGAAGCATTAGGCATACCTTAGAAGTTCTGTCCCAACATTAACGAAGACTGATGTGGGAAGTGGAGAGAAAGGTAACACAATGCCACAACCAATGAGTAGCACCAAATGTCCTGATGGCGCTATATGGTAATCTGTGAATGGACAAAATCTCTAGTTTTTCTTGGAAACTATTTTGTGTTAATTAATTTTTTTTAATTAAATATTCTATTTTTTTCATTGATAGGCTCTGTAATTGCTTCTGGTAAGGTCCTTGTAGGGTTCATAGGCAAAGTTTAAGATATTTCTTTCTATGTCTTTTGCTATATACCCTGAGTATTGTACACCCCTTGCAGCAATGGCAGCTCTTGCAGTAGATGTTTTGGAAGATCCCTGAATGCATTAAAATTCATCTCCCTCTGGGTTTCTAGTCCTTAATGTTCTACAGCGAGGCAGTGAAAAGCTACTGTGCACAGTAGAGAAGATATGACAGGTAAAAACCTACACATGTAATCAGACCAGTTTTGTAAGCAGAGGAAATGTTCTTCCTCCAGCTGTGTTCATTTGCTGAGTTTGCTACTTCAGGCATATAAAGGGACAGAGCTTTCACAGACCATTATGTTCCTGCAGGTTTTGTGAAAGCAACCTGTTTGATGAGGAAGGCTTGTGAGGGCACCAGCTTGAAGGATGAGCGGTGGGTGAGCCAAGATCTTACAAGGCACTGAAAAATCCACACAGAAAGCAGCATGAGTCAGTGCCCTGTAGAAGATCTCTGGTCAAGGCATTCAGCAGAACACGAGAGCTGGATCAGGAGGAAAGCAGGCACTGCTCCTGTTGCAGATCATCAGTTAGTTTCTTAATGCCATTGTTTTGGAACCCAGTTACAGATTTTCTATCTGTTGTTGGCAACATCGCTCCTTTGCCCCATCAGCGTGTGAGGGGATTGGTTGCCTGTGGCATTAACTGACCTAGTGAGGGAATCATAAGGGTCTGCTTTCAGCCTTATCCTGTCTCCGCTTTCTCCCTGCCAGCCTGTTCTAGCTATTAGCCAGGAACCACTGGAAAAGAGGGCCAGAGAAAATTCCTACTGCCAACTCTAGTATGCAGGTTTCCCCAGCCAGAAAAGGGGATCCTCCATAAATGAACAGTAGTGAGCAGAGACCATTCTAACCTAAGACCCTCTGGTTTATTTGGGTGCCACTCCTTACATACTCAATTTCCCTATAAGAAGTGACATGATCCCTTGCTTCCCAGGAAAAAGGAAGAAGCAATGTTTCTTTTTCCACTCATGGCCTGTCTGGAAGGTCACTCAGGTAAAAACAACCAGCTCCTTGACTTTGAGAAGCAATGTGGTCAACTGCAAGTGGAGATAACATTATGGGATATCTTGTTTATATAACTATTTGTAACCTAGAGGAATCTGATCTTCCGCAAATGCTCTTAAAATATTTTAAGGACCTTTTATGTTGATTCACAAAAGTGCCCTTTTTTTGCAAAGTAGCAGTAGTCATGCTACGAGCAGCCATCATGAGCCCTTCCACATGAGCAGGGTCTGGACAGGTGGATTCTGCAGCCATGGGGGCTGCCCCCAGCGTCTCACAGAGCACTTCTTCCATGCACCTGGCTTTCCTTCAGCACCCTACACTAGGTTCGAATTACTCAGTGTCACACACGTGGTCATTTGCACAGTTGTTTCACAGTCACCGGCGCCCCTCCTGCATATCCCCCGCTGGTGTTTTTGATCTCATGGGAGATTGTCAGCTGCTGATTGTCCCTACCACACCTTCAGGCTTTTATCAGGCTTAGTTATAAAAGTGCAGCTGGCTGAGTTCAATCCTACCTTAATCCCTAATCATACAAGCCAGGGACCCAAATTACTGGCAGAATAAAGTGCGCTTTGACAAGGTCCCAAAATCTCTGTGGAAGAAAAGCAGTGACAAACCTGGTATGGTGCCAAAGATGACAATCAGACTGGTTTACTGAATAGGAATGGTGAAACTTGGAACAATTCAGCTGTAACAGATACATACTCTCCAAACAGAACAGAAGATTTTATGACTGTAAAATGGAAATTAAAACCTAGCAGATATGCTGTACATTGCGGGAATTTGTGTCCCACATGTCATGACCTTCCTAATCTTCTGTGAGGTGATGGACTGCCTTCCCCCAGTTTACAGTCGGGAGAGCAGGGATCTCAGGAGGTAGTGACTGGCCGGCAGATGGTGCTGTGGAAATTATGCATAGCAGGCGCCATAACAGGGTTCGGCTCTAGGCTTAGGCGGCATCAGTAAGAGAACAGACTCTTCTATGAAATCCTTTTTATTACCAGTGCTCCAGATCAAACTAGGCACCTTCGAAGATGGACCCCAAGCAAAGAAATCCCCTGGTAGTTATTCCTTTACAGTCTAAGCTTGCTCTTCATGTGACAGCTAGGACCAATGGTAATATTGGAGTCTGGGGTCTTTTTACTTTTTATTGATTTTCTTGCTGTTTTGTTGGTAGGCAGTACTAAGTGGGCATCTCCTTAGACAATATACAGTGGTTCTGTATCCTTTTCACATCCTCTTAGGTTGTTTTCTTCTGGTTCTGTAGTTAGCTACTTGGCATGCTGTAATGTGGATGTCACAGCACATATACCACAATCTACAGGCTTTGCGTACTCTAGCTATTAATGTTTAAGCTGCTAGTGCTAAGTTGAAACTAACATTTTCTACAACAGTCCTCCCTTTGTTTTTATTAACATTGCTCTTATATGAGAGCGGAATTCCCTAAGGAGTTGAGTACAGCAAGTGTTACCACATACAATACAAACAAACAGTATTTCAAAGATCATCATAAAAATGAATAATCTATAAATAATTCATTTTGCCCAAGGTCCTAATCTGGTGCTCCAGGAGGAGCCAATATTTCTTGCTGAAGTATTGGTGAAGAAGGGACCATACTTCTTGGAATCTTGCTGAAATATTGGCCTATTATATTTCATGCATTAATTTTTCTTGTTTCCACTTCTTTGGAGATTGGCTGAAGTCCTTCCACTTTGACCAATGTACATGCAACAACTGGTATTACTAGTTGTGCATGCCTCCCCTTGTGAAGCTAAGAAAATTAAGCTGCTATCACTAGGGAGTGTTTATATCCACATGCTGCAGGCATATCCACATAATTAATTTGCAATCTTTGGAATGGGAAAAATGCTCCTGGTCAATTTCATAATCAATTTTATATGTAATAATTTATGACAGGTGAGACAGGTATTAGTAATTCTTTTTGCAGCATCATAGACACCCAGATCTGCCCATACTTGCTGTACTTGATTAGCCACTGTTTCCATTCTTCCCTGAACTTCATCATAGAACCACTCAGTTATTAGTTATTTCTTCAGTAAGACATGTTTTCCCCCTATTGTTCATATTCCATCTTCAGTCTTGCACTGCTTCCAACTTTTTACACAGTTCCTTTTCTTCACTTGTCACACCTGATTGGTCATAATCCTTCTGGATGGTCAACATCAGGCCATGAGCTCTTATCTGAAGTAACTGCCATAATGTTCACTGCAGGTTGATGAGCTGTGGCCTTTGCTGCTGCATCAGTTAAGACATTCCCTTGGCTGATTACAGTAGTGTCCCCTGTACAGAATGGACAGCAAACCACAGCAATTTCTTTGGGAAGTTGAACTGTGTCCAACAAGTCCCAAATTTCTGTTCCGTTAGCCACACCTTTTCCTGAGGAAGTGGGATACCCCCGTTCTTTCGACAATATGCCTATTGCATGGCATATGCCAAAAGCACACTTTGAATCTGTAAAAATATCTGCTCACTTTCTGCTTCCCAGGCATTGATGCTTGGGCTAAGGCAGTTAACAGTGCCCCTTAAGCACTTACTGTTGCTGGGAGGGCTCTGGCATCTGCAACCTGCCACTGTTCCACAATTGTGTAGCCAGGCTTTTGCTGCCTGTGTAAACAGTAGGATGATCCATCTGTGATTAAAACAAGACCTAGGTTTTGTCTGTCTGTGATCTGCTCGTGCCTCACTAATAGTCTTGATTACCATGTCACATCAGTGGAGCTCTTCCCCTTCTCCTGGTACTGGTAGCAGTGTTGCCAGGTAGAGTCACACATATACATTTAAAACAGTTAGTTTGTATTTATGTGCACACTGGGGACACACAGCTTGAGTCTTTAGTGCTTGTGAAGTAATTCAACTTCATGTGGCACATAGACTGTAATTGGGTTCCCTAATATTAAAGACTTTTTTTACCCTATTGTAGCTGCCACTGACATGGATCTAATGTATGTTGGAGCTCCAGCTGCCACCAGATCCAGTTGGACAGAATAAAATGCCACAGGTCTTTGATGGGGTCCTAATTTCTGCATTAATACTCCACTAGCCACTTTCTTTTTTGTACGTATATACAGATCAAAATGCTTTGTGTAGTCTGGAAGTCGAAAAGCTGGAGCCAAAACCAAGGACCCTTTAATTGCTCTGAAGGCTTTTTCCCATTCTGGCCCCCATGTAATGGGTTCTATTTCTTCTTTTTTTTGTTGTTGTTTCTGTCAGAGATTACATTAGTTCCCCTAATCCTGGTATCCACAGTTGGCAAAGCCTCGTAGCTGGTTGTGGTTTTTTTAACTGGCCAAAGAATTTCAGTTAAAACCTTTACTCTTTCTATATCTATTACTTGCTGCCCTTCCCTTAAAAAAAATCCCAGATATTTTACTCACATTTGACACAGATGGAGCTTGGATGGAGATGTGCCCTTGGTTGCTAAGGCAGTACATAAATGTTTAATATCTTTCAAACACTCATTGCAATTCCTAATAGCTATTAGAAATAAATTATCTACATATTGCACTAAAACTGATCCAACAGGTAACTCAATATCCTTTAAATCTTCTTTTAGTATCTGAGAAAACGTGGTGAAAGACCCATTAAACCCCTCTAAAAGACAAGATCACATCAGCTGAAGTCTCTTACAAGTGAATGCAAACGAGGGATGGCTTTCTTCATCTGTGGGAATACTGAAGAACACTGCAGTCAGATCAGTCACAGTAAAACACGCAGCCCAGCCCATGATTTGCAAGTGCTTAGGAGAGGAATCTGGCACTGAGGGGTGTGAGACATGCTGCTCTCAAATCTGGAATAAATTGAAACTCAGGATCCCCATCTTTATCCAATCTGCTTTTTTCCAGCTGGTAATATTGGGGTTTTATAAGGGCATTTAGACACTTCCAAGATTCCTTGGACAAGGTGCTGATCTAGCTGTCTTTGGTTACTTTTCCCTGCTTCCCGGGAATGGGATGCTGCTCACAGCAGAGGGCGCGCCTCCCCTTGATTTCAGGCGTATTTCGGCAGCCTCAGTTCCCGATTTCCCTGAGCACCACTTCCAGCGGTTTAGGTATCTTCAGGTCGGGCTCCTGAGCTTCAGATGTTACACATACCCCCGTGATTGTCAAATCAGGACTCCGAATGATAGATGTAATTGCACATCCAGGGTTTGCAGGAGTTCTCTTCCTAATAAAAAAGACAGGGACATTTCTGCTAATACAAATCTTCTCCACATCCCTTTATTGCCTATTTCTTACAGTAATTTCCACATCCCAGAAACTCCAATTTCCACAGTATTCTGAGTCCTTGCCTTAAGTCATTGCAGATTACTTCATGATTCCTGTCTTACATCTCCCATGACCAGTACCCTGTGATGCCCCCTTGTATGCGGTGGCTTTTTTTTTTGCTAGTGACCAAGTTTTCCAAAAGTAATGACACTTTTCCTCCCATTTAATTACAAAT
>WAAG01015963.1:24031-59747 GCA_013390105.1 Tichodroma muraria | reverse complement strand
AAGACTAGCCTCTTGTTGATTTTCCTGTTTCTTTTCCTTTTCAAGTTCAGCTGTATGTGTGCTTCTTCCCATCCATCAAACATAAACGTGTAACACATAAACATAGCCATGAAACTTGGCGTCTTTTGTAATGCCCCCCCTTGCCAACCAGCCATATGTTCTTCAAAATATTTCTGTGTATCTGGGGTGACTTGATCAACAAATACTCTTGCCACTTAGCTCACTGTTAAAGTGCTGTGTGATCATTCCTCTATGTTTTGATAAGTCTCACCATGGTCATCCCCAATATTACTAAAGTGTTTGTTCCTCTAGCCTCTGCCTACACTCCTGTAGTTCAGTCTGGTTCACTCCAGATTCTCCATGAGCTCTAATAGCTTCCACTAAATTTTACCTCAGTTCAGGGCATCCCCTTCGCTATGCTGGGTACATTCCCCATACCTGTATGCCAAATTTGTGTGCCTTATTCTGATCAAGCCATGCGCACCTTCCTACCATGCTTCTGAGCTGAAACTTGAACCCACTTGAAGCCAGAATATCCAGAATTTAATGGTGGAATTTTAGCACTCATTAGTCAGTCCCTCCTGTCCCCAAAGTTCTCAGGTGATGCCAGCAGTTGGACATTTGGAGGCTAGAGCATCCAACATCTAGTGGTGGATGCCTAGAGTCCCACTGGGTCCCCAAACTGCTATGGAAATTACACACAGCAGCCACCACGGCAGGGTTCAACTCCAGGCTTTCACCGAATCAATAAACTCAAAAGAGATTTTTCTACACAGTCCTTTTTATTAATAGCAGTGCAGCTCGAGCTGGGTGCTCCTGAAGAAGGACCCTGAACAGAGAGATCCCTGGCCGATTATTTCCTTACAATCTAAACTCCCCACCCCTCATGCAGCAGTGCCATAGTATTGGGGTCTGGGATCTGCTGGTTTGGCATTGGTTTGATTTTCTTGCTGTTTTGGTACTAAATGGTCATCTTATCCAGTAAACAGTGCTTCTGTGTCCTATTTCGCAGCCTCTTATGGATGTTTTGGCCATTCTGTAGTTTTTGCCAATTGTGTAGTTAACTATTTGGCATGTTGTAATAAGGTTGTTATAATTCACGTGCCACAGTCTATAGTCTTTGTGCACTCTAACTATCAATGTTTAAGCTGCTAGTGCTAAATTTCTACTAACTTCTTCTACAACAAAGGCAATCCAACACAATGCTGGCACATTCTCCAGCTCATGCTGCTGCCAAGCAAGTCTGATGAGAAGGCAATGAATTTCCAATGATTTGCCAGTTTTGCAGGTATACTAGCTCCCAATAAAATGTAATGTGGCATTACATAAGACTAGCATATCTGAGTTATCAAAGCAACAAAAGAAGAAAGCTCCTAGTGTGTTTAGGTGAGAAAGAGAGAAGATAACATGTTTACATGGCATATTTCATTGAAATGGGCATTGCTAACAAAACAGCTCTTTGTGAGGGCTTCAGAAGAACCTGTCACCATGGAAAAGCTACAGACACCAGAAAGTGCACCAGGGTATGCACTCTCTATGGCTGGGATCCACCTCAGCCTGCCCTGCCATGATGGGTGGGCTCGCAGCCCCTGTTTTGGTTCTGCTCCTGATTCATATTGCAAGCAGTGTCGCACAGGAGTCTTTGTGTTTGACCCAGCTATTTCAGAAATGTTCTCTCTCTGTGTCTGTCTTGTGACACAAGATGGTCCATTCTTCCAATTACTTCCAGTCAAAAGTTTAGTGACCACCCTGAGGAGCCATCAACTCAAAATAGATTTTCATGAAGGGAAACACACTATAGGAGGGAAGCTGCCCTCAGCTATTCCATGCAGGCAAATGAGTACTTGCATCCACTTCCTTGCAAACACCACTGCCCTTCTCACTAGCACTTTTTATTGCTGCTATTTTATTTATTTCTGACAGAGAAACCATATTAAAACTGATGCCTTAATGATCCACCTTGGACCTGTCTTCTTTAGATTTGCCTATTGTTTCTGATGGGAATAAAACTAGTGTTCTCCAGAGGCATAGAAGGCTTCTAACATGGCCATACAAGGAAGAAATGTCCTGTGTTTTAACCTCTTCTTGGACTTCCTATAGGAGTGTAGCTCCCTCTCGTCATTGCCCCATTCTTGCATACCCCAATGTCCAATTTGCTTCCCAACAGGGCTGAGAAAATATTTGTTTATTTCCTTGGCACACTTCCCAACATTTTTGTGCAATTTCCACAAATACCCCCATAGATACACTGCTGGCTAGGCACAAAGATTGTGCCAGACCAATAGGAATGGCATGGGGGAAGTGAAGGAGACGATCTGAAGGGCGGAGACATGGAAGTCTGTAGGATGGATGCCATGGTTTAACCCCAGCTGGCTGCTGAAGGACAAGGTGAATCCAGTTGGTTTGCAGAGGGGAAAGATATGCAGCTGGCTTTATGTATTGCACAGTGAGATTCCTTATATAAACTGGGGGGCACTGCCCGTGGTCTGTCTGGGCATCGGTCAGAAGGTGGTGAGCAATTGCTATATAATGCTGTGTGTCATCACTGCTATGGTTGCTCTGAGCATATCAAGCCCGTTACAGTAAAAATTACCCAGGACAAGCACATCAGTGATGGAATAAGGGCTGGTTTCAGCTGGCAACTCTGTTCATGTGGCTGAGCAGCCACTCATTTACTCACTCTCTCCTGACAGTATGGGGAGGAGAATCAAGAGAGAAGAAGGGAGAAAACCCATGGGACAAAGACAGTTTAACGGTAAAGCAAAAGCCACACATGCAAGCAAAACAAAACAAGGAATTCATTCGCGGTTTCCCATGGGCAGGTAGGGGTTCAGCCGTTCCCAGGAGAGCAGGGCTCCGTCACACTTAACAGTGACTTGGGAAGACAAACACGATCACTTCAAATACCCCCTCCTTTCTCCTTCTTCCCCGGCTTTATATGCTGAGCGTGGCACCATATGGCATGGGCGATCCCTTCGGTTGAGTCAATTGTCTGGGCTGTGTCCTCTCCCAACTCCTTGTGCAGGCCCCTCTCTGGCAAGGTGGGGTGAGAAGCAGAAAAGTCCTTGACTCTGCACAAGTGCTGCTCAACAGAAGCTAAAATATCCCTGAATTATCAACTCTGTTTCCAGCACAAATCCAAATCATACCCTCCTCATATCAGCTACTGTGAATAAAGTTAACTGTGTTCCAGGGAAAACAATGACGATGGGAAAACGGAGCATTCCTGGGCAATGTGCTGAATGCTGCAGAACTTCATGCAGTGGGTAGTTTTAGATGACAGTAAGTTGTGGGGTATTCCTGCTGAGAGGTGGCAAATTCAGGATGAAGATGCTCGAGCAGAGTGCTGGCAGCTTGTATCTCAGTAGTGTAGAGGTTAGTGGCAGCTCAAAACCCCACAGTGCTCTTTAATAAAGTGCAGTGATGAAAGAGCCAGTTAAGTGGGAAGATAAGAGCTTAAGCACTTTATATGTTCGTCTGTAATGTTTGGGCTGTGACTTCCTGGAGTTTTACCCTTAGCGGAAATCCAGTGGTTGAGTTCCATCAGGAACCAATTTGGTTGGCATTTTGTCCTACTTTCCTGTTGCTTGATAGGGAGTAATTGTGAGGATGAAATACTGAAGCTGAGCAGTGCTTTAGAAGCTGAGGGTTTTCCACTGACCCAGGGCCAATGCCCTTTTTCTCTTTTCTCTTTTTTCTCTTTTCTCTTTTCTCTTTTCTCTTTTCTCTTTTCTCTTTTCTCTTTTCTCTTTTTTCTCTTTTCTCTTTTCTCTTTTCTTTCTCTTTCTTTTTCTTTCTTTCTTTCTTACTTTCTTTTCTTTTCTTTCTTTCTTTCTTTCTTACTTTCTTTCTTACTTACTTTCTTTTCTTTCTTTCTTTTTTTCTTTCTTCCTTCCTCCCTCCCTCCATCTTGTTCCCCTTTTCTCTGCCTTTCTCTGCCTTTCACCCAACTGCACACAGGGAGCAGCCACGAGCAGCCGGCGCCTTGAGGAGGTGCAGGCTTTGCCACAGGACTTCACAGGGCACTAATGCCAGGAATATTAGCAACCAAAGCTGGAGCGCAGGTGCTGCTTCTCTGGAAGTTGGTAAGTGTTATGGCTAAATCCAGCAACTGGGACTCAGGGGTATTATGAGGATAGGCACAACAAAGATGCAGTAAGTGGATTATCTGAAAAGTCCACACACCCCTTTTTTCCCGTTTGAGTTTCCCATATTTGTTTAAATTTACTATTTTATGCCATATTGTTAAACGTGACCTGAAAATGGTGCAATAGCACTGCCTTTAGAAAATCATTTGTCAGTTTATGCTCACTGCTTGTCACTCAACATTCTCCAAACTATATGTTTTGATAGTTGACCTTGCAAACTCAGGAAGACAGAAGTAAGTCACAAAGATTCCTGTGGGTTAAACTATTTTCCAAGCTGATTATGAAGCTTAGAGCTCAAATGGTCTTTGCACAGAAACTCACAAAATACCTTTTCTTTTTCAAGGGTTATCACCACCTAATTCATTTTACCTCTGATTTCGCATTAGAGGTATTGCTTACTCCTCTGCTGCTCAGAAATTGCTCAGGAGGTGTGATATTATAGTCCTCCCCACAAGCCTGCTCCAATATACAGCAGCCATCTGTTCACCGTGGCTGGGCTTTTTTAACAGATGTTGTTTGAATATTTAAAAGAGGCTTTCCTTGACATTTTATTTATTATGATCGCAATCGTGCTGCCAGTGATCAGGAAAAATTCACATTGACATCATTATCTGGCTGCTACCTGTGCAAGATTTGTCCAAGAAATAGTTGTAAAGCCATGGATGCAATAAATCATAAATTAGAACCAGAGAATGTTCCAAAAAGTTGGAAGGGACCCACAAGGATCATAGACTCCAGCTTGTGGCCCTGCACTGGGAAGCCCCAAGAATCCCACCCTGTGCCTGAGAGTGGTGTCCAAACACTTCTTGAACTCTGTCAGGCTGGTGCTGTGATCACTTCCCTGGGGAGCTGTTCTGCTGCCCAGCCATGCTCTGGGTGAAGAACCTTCTCCTGATATCTAAACTAATCTTCCCCGACACAACTTCAGGCCATTCCCTTAGGCCTGTCACTGGTCACCAATATTATTCACAGAGGCTTGTACTGAGAGTTTTTATCAGCTTTCATTTATGATTTTTAATTAACTACTGTTCTCTGATTTACTTTGGCCATTGCTTCATTTTAAGAGGCAACATTGTCCGGGTTTAGATGAATATTTCAGAAGGAAAAGGATGACGATTCTTTTTCACTAAGATTGAATCCTAATAGATGTCATGGCAAAAATAAAAGGGACTTAAAATTGTACCTACTGGCTGAACTGATCTACACTTACCACTGGTGGCTGGAGCAGACACCTGTTGACCTACACCCTTGATATAGAACTAGAGGAGTGATGGGAAAGGGCAACTGAAATGATCAAGGAGATCATCTGAAGATCATCCTATGGGGGGCAAGGAGGCAGGCTGGGGCTCTGCAGAGGAGGTGGCTGAGAAAGGACGTACTGGAGGTTTACAAAGCTTTGGGAACAACAGCCAAGTGGAAGAGCAACTCACAAATATTGCATCAGCAAACATCAGCATGGGGGACACTGGAGGAAACTAATGGGAGCTTGGTTTAAAAGAGACGCTCATTAGGCTGATGGCAGTGAACTTCTATTGCTGGCAGCTACATAAAACTGGGGGAGTCAAATGGTATCAGCAAGTTGACTAAGGAATTAGATGGACAATAGATCCATGGGTGGATACTAAAAGGGGTAGGCTAGGACATACCCCTGAACATCCCTAGCACGGTAGCACTAGATAGATACAGCAGAGAAAGGGGCAATGGACTGCAGGAGGTGGCAAGGCTCATGTGCTCTCTTCTATTAGCCTCTGCCCAGTGAAAGCACCAACGAGTGCTCATATTCATGTGTACCCACTGACTGACTTCTCGCCGAGATGTTTCTTTGCTTCAAAAAATTGCTTTATTACTTTTATTTTTTCCATGAACAGGCTTCTTGGCTGCAGTGTAGCCAACAACTGCTTGAAGACACTTTGACTTTTCTTCTTTGGTATCAGGAATGTCCAGCCCAAATCTGTCTTCCCCAGCCAAGGTAATTTCCACTTGGTCCCAAGCATTCCAGATGAGATCTTTCATACAACAGGAATTGGCTGTGGGATCAATCTGGCTGCACAGTTCTGTGACACTCACTTCAGTGCTGGCCATGGTAAAAGATGGGAAGTCTGCAATGAATGAAAGGTGTGAAGCCTCTTTTGTAAGGCCTTTGGTGCTAGAATCTGGTCCTCTGCTTGGTGAACTATAATAATGGTCATGGGCATTCAGGCACAGAGGGCAGGGAGTGCAGGGAAAAGTTTGAATCAGAGGGATTTAGCCCATCTGGGCTGGAATGGGGACACACACATCTTTGCTATGAATAAAGCCAGGCCACCATTCCAGGTGGTCCTGACCACAGAGTGATTCACGTCAGGCCAGTAAATGCACAGTAGCTCCAGCTCAGCCAAACACAGCTCTCACAGATGCAACAGGGAAGGCATGCCCACAGTGGGCAGCCTTGCTGCTCAGTGAGGGTGCATTTTAAATGTTTTCATTTTTCTACCATTACTCTGTCAATCTGCATGAAGTAAAAACAGTAAAAATACCATTATGTGTTTTCACTTTTTTTTTTCCTTCACTGACTTCCATCTTTTTTTCCTTTTTTTTTCCCCTCTGTAGCTACGAGTCTGAAAAACCCAGAACTGTTTTGTATTCTCCATCTTATATGTCAGGCACCAGGTTATAGAGATCTGTAAACCAGATGCAGAGAGTGCAAGCATAATGAAAGGAATAATGCGATTCTATAGAGCTTTTATTCTCGTTCCTCATGAAAGCACTGCGCTTCGTGACAAAAATCTGCCACCTCAACCTTTTCAAACATGGCCTGCTGTAGAGAGTTATTGCTTTGGTGGGGTGAGGGTGTAAGACTGATTTGTACAATGTCATCACACCATGATGACATTGATTCCATTACCAGTATTTATTTTCTAAGCTTTTCCATTTACAGGTCATTTACCTTTTTAAACTACTATAGCAAATGGAAGGGCCATGTTCAGTGCCACATCCACAGCTTCACTTGGGCTCCCCTTGTCCCCATTGTGCCCCCTGCCCAAACTGCACCCAGAATTTTGCATTATTCTTTCAGATGTGCATTGCTCTGCATTTTGCTACAATTTTCTGATGCACTAGAGAAAAAGGATAATGTACTAACAAATGTTTTTATAGGCTCCTAAAACCTACTTTAAATTGATTGAGCATATTTTTAAAGATCAATACAAGGACCTTTAGTGCTCTTCTCCAACTCTGACAAAGGATTAACAGAGACCAACACCAGGCTTCGACTTTGTGTGTTGTTATGTTGATTTTTTTTTTATAGCTGAGCTTTATACCTCGAAACACCAGTGTTTCTAATGCAAATGCTACAGCTCTTCACTGTAGCAACTTAGAGGAGCAATGCTATGATTTTAATAAAGCTGTCAGATTAAGTGACTGCATGGTTACACCATGATATTAATACGTGTTCTTAACTGTCAATTAGTTAACTGGCTAATAAAAAGAGCCAAGCTTATAGGATTTCGCTAATGAATATAAAGCTTTGTTTCTGGGCAAAACATATGCTTTGGATATATAATTAGAAAAAAAAACCCTTCTCTCTCCCCCATCGAGAGAGCATGTGCAGCTGAATAAAGGAGCTCATTATACCTGCGAGGGGTCAAAGTCTGTGGATCTGTAGCTTATGGTATTATGACAGATTACAAAATCACTCTATTATGTTAGTCAATCTGTTTCCAAGCACAAACTAGCAGGGAGCAGGGCACTAGAACCTCCCGAGCAGGGCACCCTTTGGCTGTTCCCGGCAGTCTTATGATGGGTCAGCTGGCAGTGACACCACCTCTGACAGCTCACATGTCAGACCTTCCCTGCCTGACTTCTGCCTTTGTTACCACAGAGCCTCTTCACAGAAAATCAAACCCCGCTTCAGGCTGCAAAGAGTTCCCAAAAAGAGCTGAAATGAATTTGAAATCCATGTGTAGCCATCACTTGTGCTATTGAAAGGGAAAAGCAGAGCACTTATGCTCCAGCTGACCTCTCTCAGGTTCTCACCTTAAAAAAATAGTAAAGGAAAAGTTTTAGAGAGGGGAGTAGCTAAACAGCGACAGCTAGGAATGAAAGCATTGGGTTCAGCTTTGACGCATGCATCAGTTTAAAAGGAAAAAGGTAATTCATATGTAGGATAAAGAGACTTCAGACGTGATAGAGATCCTAAGAAATGTTTGACTTTCCTAATCTTTCAGGGAAATTACTCTGCTGGAAAGTCTTATTCAGTCAACTCAGCATAAAACTCCTTGGTACCAAGGGGAAAGAAAATCCTCTTGTATTCGAGAAACGCAGCAGTAGTCAACACTGTAGGCACTGGCATTTCTGACAGACCACAGCTTTCTAAGATTCTGCTGAAGAGAGGTGGTTCCACCACTGCCTTGAGCTGGTTATTTTGCCCTCTCACCAGTCTGGCAGCTGTGCCAAGACCAGGAGGGCCCCAGGGCTGCCGGTGTGGCACAGGAAGCCTGGGGAGTAAAGCAGAACCAGCAGGCCAGCTTAGGTAGTCCTTAAGGACTGGAACTAACAAAGCCACATTTGTGCCTCATGATCAATTGATTGTGGTGCCCAGGAAGATGCAAAGTCTGGCTGTAGCTCTCCCTGAAGCTGGGGCTTTTACAGGCTCTGTCCTGTGGAATTTTGTCATGGCCAACCAATGGTGAGGTCAGGCTGACACTTCTTCAAGGGATAATTTCTGGGTGATTTCTTTCCTCTGCTCAGCAGCCCTTATCATGAAACTTGTAGGAACTGTTGTCTCTTTGTTCTTCCTCAAATCCAGTTTAAGATTTGCCAAGAGATTAAAAATGTAGGCGGTCATAATCGGCATTCAAACCCCTTAAGACACAAGCTTGCTTTCTCCAGGAAGCCAAGCTCAGAATGTGCTTGCCCTGTTACTCATTGAGAGCTTTTTTCCTTGAAATATCTTGTAGGGAACACAATTTTAACCAACCCTTGTTTACAACAGCCACTTGAGTGACACTCAGCAGCAATAGCAGCAGCAGCTTCTTGCATGGTTAATAAGAGATCGAGCTTAGGGCTGGTCCCAAAATGAAAGAATGTCCAATGCTCACCATGGATTGGGGATAACAAGCATTTAAGGAGCTGTTTGGCTCTCCCTGAAGCAGACATAGTGCTCCCAGCTCCTGCACAGTGAACTGCTCAGATCTCCAGGGATCACAGAAGGAGCTTAGACACCAAACCCACAAAACATCCTTCTTGGAGACACCTGTGCTTGGAGCCAGGTGCCACACGAAATACAGTGCAGAGAGCCTCAGCATCAGGAGGAGCCACAGCCCCTGGAAGACAAAGACTGGCCAAGAAGAGGTTTTTGTAGGATTATATTGGACACCATCTCGCCCCAGCAAGGAGCTGGGCATGGGAACTAACACCCAGCAGTCCTTTCTCAGCACCTTCCTGGAGCTGCTGGGTTCACTTTCAGAGTTATCCCTGCAAAAACAGGTAACTGAGAAGCTCAGCACGGACTCACCTTGGGGTAACTGTGTCTGGGTGGTCCTGCAGGAGCAGGGGGATCAGACCAGAGGTCCCTTCCACCCTCAGGTATTCTGTGATATTTTGAGGAGGACCGGTATGTGTTTGACAGGTATAACACTACTGAGATGTGGATTCATTCCATAGCCTGCATGAAGTAAGGGCCATGATTCTGGAGCCAAACAACCACCGGAGTGATGACAAATGAATCTTCAAAGCCACCCGGGGTGTTCACAAGGGAAGGGCTGGTCATGGACATGGCTGAAACGCTGCAAGGAAGCACTAGGGGGAACCACTGAGGATTTATGTGAAAAGCAAGCAGAGGAAGCTGCCTACAGGGCCCAGCGAGGAGTTTTTCACACCCTGCAGATTCCAGGAGCTGTGTCATCTGTCCTGCCCCGAGTGTAACACTGCTGAGACACACCCAATCCTGAGTGAAACACGCACCTCTAGTTGCTCCAGCTTCCCCTCCACGTGCCTGCCCATTTCAGCAGTGATTTCCTTGGAACCGCAGCTCCCTGGGCTCCCCAGTGGTTCCTGGTCAGTGAGCCCCTGACCTGGCAGCATGTGACCACAGTAAGTTACTGTGGGTGTTCTGGGGCCTGTAAACCCATCAAAGTTAACATCTCCCATCAACTTCTTCTTGATGCACCCTTTCTTGGCTTGCTTGGTGTTTACCAAGTGATCGTGCCATTATCTGTTTGTGGTAATGAATTTCACTACAGTTGCAAAGCACTCTCAGAATTTTAACTTCTTCATCCTCAGTACCCCTCCAAATTAGCAGGAAAAGTTCTGCAGGGTGAAATATTAAAGTAGGAAATATGACCTTTCTACTATAACCATCTGCTCAGGTAAAAAGATGGAAAATTTCCCACAACTGAGTTTTGCTGGTATTATAACAAAACCAGAAGGGAGCTTCTCCTTTACTGGGGCGTAGCCTTTCCTGGCAAACACCAGGAAATCAAAATTGATGTATTTGGAACAATGTGTCATTTACAATAAAAACTCCCAAGTTTTTAGAAAAAAATAATATGGTTTCTTTTCTTATTCATCACCTCAAAGATAGACAGTCTGTCAGTCTCTTTCTCTTGGAGATAATATCCGCTGTACTTCAGGAGCAGTCACAGGTTTTCATACACATTTACCCATTTCAGTACAGAACATACAGCATTACCAGTCATACAAACACCCTGCTAATCCCTGGAGGCTGCATCCAGGCATGGCAGGAGTCAGTTCATGCCCTTGGAGACTGACAGAGTGACATTAGTTTACACTGGGCAATGCTCTGATGTACTGGCTAGCAGCCAAGGAGTTCATGACTTTTATATGTTTCAACAAAAGGCATTGAAAAGAGCTTTTGATATGGTTATTTGGTGAAAGAGATCAAACATTTCCCCTTTGCATTAATCCGTTTCATGTTTTCAGTATATAAACTAATTTTTAGAGATCTCATCTTGCAGGTGTTTGAGCACACGGTTTGACAAACAGTCATTTGGGGCACACGTGCTACTGGGGGAACTGCAGAAAAGAAACGGCAAAGGTTTAGGGAAACCCAGCGGGCATAGAAAGCATGAACAAAAATGACAAGTCCTACCACGGTGCCAGAGTTGGCAGGCACAGTGGACACGGGCTCCTGGACTGGACATGACCCGCTACAGCAGCTCTTGCGTTCTTCGATGGGCCCTGCTCATAGGCAGCTGTCACCCCAAAGCCTGTGCCTGGAAACTGCAGATGCCTGGAGGCTGTGTTCCAGCAACACAAGAAATGCATGGAAGAAGCCCCATTGTGCTCCTGCATCGTGCCAGGCTGCTCCCCCAGGCAGGACCTGCCCGGCCACTCCCGGGCTCCTGCCAGGCTCAGGCAGGTGTGGGTTTGCCGCTGGGTGCAGGCAGCCGGCAAAGGCTCCTGCTTCCGCATGGGCAGGAGGGCTCAGGAGAGGCTGAGTTCATTTACACACCACTCAGCACTTGTTTTCTGACCTCTGCAGACCCTTTGTGAGCCCTGGCCCACGCTTGTTTGTATGAGCCTGGCTATTGTATCTGAGCCGGGCTTTACGGTTCTTAAAAGCTGTCCCCAAAATGAGATTTACTTCTAAGAAATAACAAAGCCCAGGCAGGCATTCATACCTTCTTCATCATTCCTGGGGTTTTGATTTCTTTTTAAATGACCTCTAAAATATTTTCCCATTAAAGCAAGGCCTATTTTTAAGATACCAATGTCATTTAATTAGTCATTTTGCACAAGAGGCACATCTGACTGGAATTTATGCTCTTTTTATCCCCTTTTAGCAGATACACATTTTTTTCTAACAGTGAGTAAGATGGGGTCTCTTAGTCTCTCAATCTCTGCTTTTTTTCCCTTTTACCTCATTTCCCCTTAGATGCTGGAAGCGAGAACAGTAGTCTGAGCACCCCCACTTCACAGATTGTCTGACTCATGACATAGGAGCTAGGAAGTAATGCACTCAGAAATCACGAAGGTGCACTTAAAAGGAAAAAGAAATATGTGTAAATATAAATATAAATTTAAATATAAATATAATCTATTTTAGACACTTTTAACTGTTACTTCTGTTTCTGTCCATGTTGTCTTATGCTTATTGTCCCCTCGGAATGAGTTTCCAGTGTAAAAATATGAGAGTTTCATAATGTCAGACAGTGAAGATATCTCACAGCTTGATTTCTTCCCCAATCACATAAAGGATGGTGCTGTTCCTTTTATTGAGCTATCGCAGCTGTGTGAGCATAAATTTCCAGGGAAAAAAATGCAGATCTTGAATCAAAATGATCAGAAATAGAAACCAGAACAGGGTAAAAAACATAGGTTTGCCCAGTTTAAATGCCTTCAAGATCTTATGGTTGATTCAGAAGAGTTAGACCAAGCACAGAGCACACGGGTCACATCTGGCATCCTTGTGCCGAGAGGCCACGTAGCCAAATCCCTGTGATGTGTCCTTTTTGCTTACAGACTTCTAGACACGGCAGCAGCAAAAGCTTTGAGAAGGTGAGAGATCAGGCAGAGCACATCTGTGTATGTGCTTTTTTTTTTTTTGTGTATTTGCTTTTCCCTTAAGGTTGCCTACCTGTATGTAAGGCTGCCGACCGCTGCACAGCGAGCTGCGCGCTGCAGGGCAGCCACCCCGTCTGGGGATAAACCCCCCCAGGGGAAGACTGGTCCCTGTCCCAGAGCTGTAATCCCTCTGCATTCTTTCAGAAAGCACAGGACACAGTGGTTTTACTTCTGACCTCTTACTACAGAGAGTTGTTTTCACTTGGACAGAAGTAAGTGGGCATCTGTATGTGTAAGAGGCAGAAGTCTGCCCCTGTTATCAGCCACTGGGGATCAGCTTGTGCACACAATCTCCTCAGGAAAGTGAGAGAGAAGCCCTATGAAGAAAATAGACACGGTGGGCCCCTTCACCTGCTCGATTTTTGGAGTGGTTCCTCACTACCCAACCATTTGTGAGACAGCCACATGCTCCCCAAGGCTGGCACACACACAGCTGCTGGGCCAAAGCAGCCTCCGCTACATGACTCGTGGAGGATGCAGGTAAATATCACAGATAAAAACAGGCAAGCTTGCTTTGACTATGCGAGCCAAGAGGCAAGCTAAAAGCCAATAAAATTGTTCCAGGAAAAAGAAAGAAAAGCTTAATCTTAGTAAAAATATAGTCCCTGAGCACTGGCAGGGTCAGGGTCAGGTTGGGTTACGTGTTGTATAAGCCCTCATTATACAAGCCAAGGCAGGGAGAGGCTTTCCCAGGACTATTCAATCCTCCTTTCTCCTGCTCAGTTTCACTGTTGCTCCCTCATTCCTTCCTTCTCACTTCTCCCTTCTTCTGATGCTTGCTTGGACATCAAACAGGTCAGTCCAAGTGCTTCCATCGCTGTGCAAGTCAGTCCAAGTGCATCCATCTAATTAGAAGATCACACAAATCACTTCTTCTTTGAATAAAATATGACTGTGGGAGCTTATGAGTGGGCCTAAAGTTGCTCATGTGGGTGGCTGCAATAAAGGCAGTTGCTTATCTGTGTAGCAGAAAAAATAAGCATATTATGCAGTAGGCACTGAGCCTGCTGTAATACAGAGAGAGCCCAGGGGCTAAATGCAAGCATCATTTACATCTGTGCAGTTTGGACAGCAACAGCAAATAGTGCCCAGGTGACTCCTGATAACTAAGAAAAAACACACAAGTATTCCACAGAAACATGACTGTTACTATTCCTCCATTTTAAACCAGCTGCTGAGGACAGTGTTTTCCCCTTGAAGCATTGACATTCCTCTAAGGGCACTACATCATATTCACCTTCATATTCTGTTCTTCCATGAAAAAGTGTCATATCAGTGGCAAATTAATATCTTTGCCAACACTCACAAGCCCTTTTTTTGTATCCCAGCACTGAATCTTCAGGCAGATGTTCTGAAAGCATCTTCAGGTTGGTTTGTTTGGTTTTTTGTTTAAATGGAGCAATGCAAAGTAAGGCTACTTCCCCTAACAGACTTCCAGAGTGCATTTGCTCCTCCAGAAACAGCTTCCTTCAAACCCTCAACTCTCTTATTATCAGATCACTTCTGATTCCATGTTCTGATCACCTGGACAAAAGCAGCATTCACCATAAATAACATGCACTTTCCAGAGCGAGAACCACTAACTGCATTTGAAAACCTGCTCCAGCACAGTGCAAATGCACTATTTTTTTATAATTTCTACATGTTTAGGTAATTGCTCTCAATTCAGCACACATCTGCAATACTTTGAAATGCATTTCTCTAGGCTTGATATTCTAAGTTTGACTCCAAGACCCCAAAAAGCTGCTGAAATACATTAGCAACTCATCATAAACTTCCAAAGAAAAAGAAATAAAACATTGTACTGCAAACAGAAAATTCATAGCAAATTTTGAGAACTACGGAGAATATACAGATACCCCAGCAAATACAACTTTCTTCAGAATCAACAAGAAGGGAAGGTAATTATCTAAACCAGCATTTTCATGATAGAGGGAAAGAACAAAACAGTAGTCAAAACCCACTGAAAACCCAGTTGGAGTTTGCCGCTATAGCAGGAAGAGAACACCCAGTTTTACCTGGAAACTGGAGACCTTAAACTTTTCAGACCTGTCCAGTATTATGCAAAAGAACAGACTTTTTATTGTACATTACACAATACCTGACAGGTGTAAATACCTGTACTCTTATTTCCCTGTCTCCTTCCACAGACTCCTTTGAAAATCTTCTGTCTTTACCACATCTATCTTGGGACTCTTCCTTGCAAAGCCAAGACGCCTGCTCCTTGAAGTCTGTTCTTTGATGCAGCACAGTACATCGCTGTTCTTTGAAATGCTTGAAAAAAGTTTTTTGAATGAAGTCCAAAGGAAGATTCTGATTTCCAGTGGCTGTTCTCTCTGT
The DNA here is from genome assembly GCA_013390105.1 of Tichodroma muraria. Lineage (NCBI taxonomy): Eukaryota > Metazoa > Chordata > Aves > Passeriformes > Sittidae > Tichodroma > Tichodroma muraria. Next base: position 44,694 of record WAAG01015963.1, on the reverse strand, counting down.
CTTAACCTAGATCAGTTTGACATAAGCCTTTTATTTCATGGTTAACCCTGGAAAAATCCTGAAGGGAGTATAAATTTGTGCATTAATCCTGCACACTGGTTTGGTTCCACTTAGGTTTGGATGAAGGAGGTGCCACGTTGCAGCTTTCCAACCCATACTTACCGTTTCAAATGCTTTAACCAAACACCATTTGGGAAGCTTTCTGTGACTCTCAACACAAACTCATTGTCGCAGAGGAGAGAAAGTCACACCACTGTAAAAGTGCTGAGCATTACAATGAAATATAAAGCAGCATTAAAGTTGCTCTGTGCTTAATGCGGTGGTTTAAGCAGCTAATCTTGTTTCGTTGAATGGCATGTTCATTACAGCAAATAAATCAGTAACGTGTAGGATTATTGAAGAGGAAAGACACATTAAACCAGTTTAGGGCATCATATTGATTTTTCAATTTTTTTTTTAGCGTCCGATTTAGCTCGGCGTTTTTCAACAGTCAGTTCTAATAAACGCTTGTATAGCACAGATTAAGCAGGTGGGATCACTGCCCAGAAAGAGTATTATGAATAACTTAATGCACTGGTTTAATTGCAGCAATCCATGATACTTACTGTGCTGGCACCAGAGGAGAATTTTCAGTATTAAAAGTTAAAAATTCAACTGAGCTACTAGCAAGTATCTTTCTTTTAATAATTATTTGGAAAAAAAATCCATTATTTTCACCTCAGATGGGAGCAGAGGAAGATTAGAGCTCATGTAACTATTTAACTTATTTCTGCCACAACTAATTAAGATAGTGTTAAAAAATAATTAGCATTTACTTGACACAACTTCGCCTCTCTGACACGGCAAAACACTGCAGCGATGTCCCCGCTGTCTTTGTGCTCACGCAGCCCTATTCTGCCCAATACCCTTTGCAAACAGGATGCACAGAAGTGAAAAAGCCCAATGAGCCCTAGCTCATATTTCAAGAAACAGGCTCCTTTCAAAGCTGTACTCTACATATTTCTTCCCCACAGCACCAGTTCCCTGGCACTGTCCTTGCCACATTTCAGAGCAGATGCTGGAGGAAACCAGTTTGAAGCAGCACCAACTTTCCAGCAGAGCCAAGCATTGAAGCTGCTGCCATCACAGAAGAAGCCACTGGTCTGACAGCTCCCTAAGCCCACACCCAGTCCTGGCTACAAATCATGCCAGGAACACTCTGAAAGGCCAGAAAAGATGCTGGTAACCTCTTTCAAGTGCAGGTGTTTGATACAGGTATCATACAGCTCATTGTGATCATAATCACTTCACCTGTTTTCTTCCTTTCCATGTTATTTTTGTCTTAGATTAGGTTAGGATCTCCAAGATAGCAATTGCACTTCAACTCTCAGCACAACACAAGGCTATTTTTGCGCATAAAGCACCCTGGCTGCCTTCAGCAAGTAGCAACAGGCACCCATCACAGTGCTGGGACAAGCAACACACCAGAGAAGTTGCAGAATTTACTGGCTTCGCTCTTCCAGTGTAACTTTTTACTCTGGCAAAGAATGGCCATCCTGCATAAACTTAATGAAGGTCAGGATAAAAATGCTTGCATCAGTCCCAGATGGAAAACTCACAATGAAATATGAACAAAACCTGATAAGTTACCCATACATTCTGATTAGGAGTACAGTGATTTTGCTAATCACACAACTTATCATTCCAGAGGAACTCTATATTCAGGGCATGAAAACTGAGGTAGAAATTAGCAGAAACACAAGATTTGATGGCACTTGATTAACTGGACAGAAAGCACCAGAAACAAAACATTAGGAAACTGAAGCCATTTTGTGATTATAGCAGTTATTTAATGAAGATACAAAAAGCAGTCATTACACAAAAAAATACCTATGTTTGTTTTTCTTCAAAGGAGTCCCTTGTTTAGTGCTAAACAGGAGTCCTCACTCAGCTCAAAATAGAACAGGAGCTTTAAAGAACCTTTGTACTAGGATTAATTCAACACCATCACGCAATCCAGGTACCCTCCCAGAAGAAAGCAGTTGGTTTTAACTCAGAAGCAAGTCCCTGCTGTCATCCTACTACTCACTCACAGGTCTGACATGTGCAGGCACCCCACCAGAGATCAGTGTGGGGCTCAAGCTCAGCTGCACTGCATCCAGCATTCCGCAGCCTTGCTTCCTCCAAGAAGCCAGAGCATCCCCTTCCAGCTCAGCTGCCATCAAGGTCCCATTCATACCCTCTTTCCTCAGCATCTTTCAACCACCTGTGCGCTTTAGCAGCACCCCCTGTGTGCGCTTACAGACGCCCATTTCTGAACCTCTGCTCCACTCATCAATTCAATCCTCTACTCTTCCCGCCCTTCTCCTGTGCAGATTCCCTTTCACGTTTCTTTCTCCAGCATACAGGCAGCCAGAACCACACCGACACTGCAATTCCCCACGCCTTCCTGGAGGTGCCTTGCAAGGGACGGGCCGAGGCTTAAATTAGCCTTTGCAAGCCGCACCACTGGAGCGCAAGGCTCCCGCCACCAGGAGAGGCAGCCGACTCTCTCCAGGGTGAGGCACTGCGCTGCTGCTTTTTAAACCTTGCAGCCCAGCAGCGACCCAACACCGTGCCTGCTGAAGCTCTAAGGGGCCAGTGCAGGCAACCAAAAGCCTACCCACAAAGACAGCAAGTTATCCCCCAGCCCTCCTTCTGCACGCTCACCCATGAAACTCAGCTGCAGCTAACACGAGCCTCTCCATAGACTGCAGGAGGCTTCGACAGAGCTGAAACTCCACCCTCTCTGTGCTCTCTAATTCAGCACAGCACTGCTTTGAAAACACCTTCCTGATGCTGTTGTCCTGCAAACAGAATGATGAAGAGTAATAAGCAGGTGCTTCTGAACACAAACGAACAGGAGGAGTACAATACTACCACAGATGAAGCAATTAAGTAACCACGCAGTTCACTGTTCATTGGCAATCTTTATTAGGGCTGACTTTGCACGTTTGGGGGTTTCCTAGTAAGTATAAACATGAATCAAAGTGCTACCCCCTCACAGTAAGAAATCTTTATTTCCACAAAGAAAAAAGAAAAGATACAAACAACCAGGATTTCAAATTTTATGCTTTTTAATACATATAATACCAAAAAGGAAAAAAAAATAAAGACGAAAGACTAGCAGCAAAAAGAATCATATTTCTCTTTCAACAGTCTGTTTGCTTCCACATTTCTCTAGCAAATAGAGTATAAAGAGAATTCAATCAATTTATATATGAAATATCCTACCAAAAATATAACACTGTGTAAAGAGAGTTCACAGTAGAAAGTTGGGGAGGGTAAGAAAAAAAAAAGGAGAAAATAGATTTAACATTAAAAATCTCAAGTGTAAACTTTGCTGCTGCTTTAAAATCAAAACCAACAAAAGTCACATGAGTATTTCCGTTTGGCTTAGGAGCCAGGAAAATAAGAAAAGCTGATTTTTTTTAAAGTGCTTAACCACCATATCCAAAAGTAATGACTTTCAGACCTACTTAACATGAATGTGCTCAAAAAGCCACCGCTTACAGTATAAAAGCTGTCATTCTGAAATGCTGCACATACAAACTGGCTTTATCTGCACGAATGAAAGATTCCTTTGAACAGCTCTCAATCATATGATGTCCCAAATCAATGTAATGCTATTAGAGCAGGCAGCTGAATAAGTACCACAAAGTTGAAGTTTAAGAATAATAGATATAAAAAATATTTTTTCTTAAAAGGCAGCATGCCTCTCCCAGACAAATGAAGGTATACTGCTATGCAATAAGCAAGAGAAACACAGTTTTGTATCATTGTTGTAAACTACCTAAAACAAAGTGACTGCTGATCTAGTAATTCACATGTTAAACAGAGGAAGATAGATACTTCTTTCTAATAAAACACAAAAAGGCAATCGTGGGTGGGACCGATTGCTAACACAGTATTTTACTTATTATTAAACATACTGTTTAATAAACTTGCTAAACTTGACTCCAAAACCAACAGCATGCCCTAACAGAAGAAAAATAAAATAATGAATAAAAATAAAATGATGAATAAAATCCACAATTTGAAGAGCTTCAGGACCGTTTTTGTTACAGTGTTATATATTTATTTGAGCCTTAGTGCAAAGGAAAAATTCAACATTATAGGCTCCAAAGCAAATCAAATACAACTATTCATGGAGCATTTTGACAGACATCAGACACAGATTCCAAGAGAAATATAATTTTTTTTTAGCTGTAATGACCATTACTTTTTTATCTCAAGGTTAGAAAATACATTTAAAAACTGGAGCAAAGACTCTGGCATCCATTAACCTCAGGTACAGCTATAAATAATTTAAACCCCACCACTCCCCCAAATCAGAAATAAACAAACTGAGCTGCTACTATAGCTGCAGCCATTAAATTGTGCCCAATTAAATTGTGCAGCCTGACAGCAGCACCACCCATCCCCACAGTTATTGCACGAATTTCTCCATCAGCTCTGGAGTTCTGCAAGTTTGAATTTGTTTACATCCATCTATTTCACAGGAATAGTATTTTAAAACTATTTCTTGAAAGTCACCAATTCCCAACACAGTATATTCATCTTCTTCAGAACAGTTTTTAAGTAAGAGAACCTGCTGGTTCACTTACTGCTAAAACACATTACCTGGGAAACACAGCTTTTGCCCTACAAAGTTCCTGTAAACACCTCTATACTAAGCCACAGCAAGCTCTAGACCAGGAAATTCAGCATCTCCAGTGACTTGACTTTACCTCACTTCCCCTCTACAAAACCATAAAAAAACCCCCACCAAAACGTCAGAATTAAAAATAAAAGGAAATGGCATAATAAACAGAGTGAAACCTTGTTACCCAAGCAGGTATGTAAAATTAGTTTCTGAAAATGTAAGATTTGAAAAGCAATTATTTTAGTGGTTAAAATGTGCAAAAGATGAAATATACCATCAGTTTCAGAGAAAACAGAATACTGTAGCCATCAATAATTACTATTCAAGTTCAGCACTGGCAGTTGTACTGCTTTATTGCCATTTTAGACATTAGATATTACCACTTCCTCTGCATATTTCATGCCTCTTTTTTAACAGTTGCCAGCAGCGTGACTTTTCAGTAGTATAGGAAAGACAGGAACTTTTTTAAAGGGTTCCTTCTGTCCCAAGTCTGAATATTATGTGGAATTAAAAATAATGTTTTAAGCAGAAACATCAAACATTATTTGAAATTTTGTCTGTCTATCAAAATCACCTCAAAAAGATTCAAAATCTCAGGTTTTTGTGAAACAAATATAGGAAAATACCATGCAAGGGAAGTGTAGCTATTCTACTGACATGAAGTACAAAAGCTTAGGAACAGAAAAACACCAGCTTCAGCCTGGGACTCTGGGACTGAAAAAAAAAAAAAAATACCACAGATTTTTTAAAACCAGAGTCCATACAGTGTCACACAGCCCTGCCTTGTCATGTTTGTTAATATCCTCGCTTAGAAGTCAGACAGCATTTTGTTTAACTTGTGTTGCTCTGTATCATTACACTAAACCATAATTAACTCCTCTTTTGTGCCGGCCTCATTCCAACACAATTGTACCCACTGTATACCAGCAGCAGTTCTCAGGTTTTGTTTTGCAGCTCAGCTGTATTTTTCTTGGATGTTCACAAGATTGGCATTTGACTGGATGCGCTTGGCTAGAAAGGGAAAAATTATATGAAAATTAAACACAAAGCATTCCACAAAACTAGTCTCTCCACTCCCTCTATTTATCCGACACAGACTTGCAAATAGCTTTCTGTTCACGTCCAGAAACTTTAATGAAAAGATATGGCTGAAGCTCTTTACTACCCTTCTTCAGGGGGACAGCAGCAGACTAATAGTTGCTATTAGCGCCGTCAGCACAGCTGCAGGCAGATCTGGCTGGGCCTCCTCTCCCGCAAGAGCCAAGCAAATCCCTGGCACCTCCCAACTCCAACAGTGAAATGCCAACACCACCACTTACGCAAAATGAGTATCCGTTTCTTCTGCTTTGAGTGAAGGAAGCTACTAAGATAAAAAACAATAGGTAGGAAGAGAATAAAGGATGAAACTGCAATCACTGGGACTGTATCACTGCAGGGAAGAGAACAGTTGAAAGTCCTGCTCCAAAGCTTCCGAGTGATGTTCATCTAAAAGGAAAACAGAAGCAAACCATGAAAGCAAACACATGCATTTTTTCTGTGCAGCATGGCATGGTAAACACTTAAGCCTCAAGACATGCAAGTGTTCAAGTATCACCTCGGAAAATTGCACTTGAACAGGTCTCCCCCCAAAAGCAAGCAAATACCTAGAAATGTTGAAACAAACAATTTAAACGGAGCCAAGATTTCACACCAAAGCTTTTATAAGCTTAAAAAACATAACTATACTCAGATACATGTAGATACTGCTGCATGCCTGTTTCCCAGAGAAGTCACTGATAGTCTGTGGGGACAGGGCTAATCCTATACATTTGAGGAGCACTCCTTCAGCCCAGCCATTTAAACTCCACAATACACTAGAGCTTTTTCCAAACATACGTCGTCAATGCTGAGGATCCCTAGAAACAGCTGCTGTAATAAGGAATCAATTAATACACCAGCTAGAACAATAGCAGTAAAGCCTCACATTAAAAGCCAGAAGATTAAGAGATTTATTTTTTTTTAAATCCATCTCCTTCACAGTAACAAGAAATGAAAGTGCAGCTACTCTAACTGGAATGCGCTCGGGAGATCAGGAGCTTCAGTCACGCTCCTGCGGCACTGCCCGAGGACAGGACCTCACAAGGCAGCCCCAACACCAGCCTGCCAAAGGCACTGCTGCCCCTTTTCCAAATGTCCCCCATCCAAAGGAAAAAACAATCCTAGTAAGAAAAGCACAAACGGTTCAGATTAATAAAGGGTATTAACAAACACTTACTGCATCTTCCACGTCGATACACAAGTGTGCGGAGTGCGCAGATTCACCACCTTGCCTGTTCATCCTCTGCAGGTGGTTATACAGGTCATTCAATTTTGTGTAGGTTTCATTGCAGTTTTTACACACTTCTGTGTAGTTATTTGGTGACAGATCAGTGGCTTGCCCCTAGGGTTATAAAACTCAGAATGAATGACAGTTTAAGGCATTAAAAAAAAAAATTGGTTTGATTTGTTACTGATGAGCTACACTGCAACCCTTTCTATCTGCGGCCTTTACCACTCCATGAATGAAATACAGGACACTTGAAAACAAAACTGCAATCTCTGAAGATATTTCAACCCAGTAATGGCTGTACCAGCTACCCACTGGGCTAAGTTATAGTTTAATCACTTGAAGTTTTCAATAGGCCACTCCACACTGCTCCTGAACCAAGGGCTATAAAGGCACATTTCCTAGAAAGCCTTAATAAAGAAGCAGTTTCCTCAGAGACTGTCCCATGCCCATTGAAGTAAACCCTTTTTACTACTGAATGATCCTGAAATCTGGCAGTTTCTGACTAAAATGAAATATGAAGTTTCTTAGGCTTTATAGGGCATTTTCTCTGAGGACAATTACTACATTTATTTCACTAAGGAAATTATATTATCTTTGCAATATGGCCAACCTTTAACTACGAGTAATTTTAACAGTCAAAAGAAATGTTACAAGAATTAAAGGTGGCTGGTCCTTCTGAGCTAGTCCATGTTAACAAAAGGATATTTAAAGATTGAATTTCTACATAAAAAAGACAACAACTCTACAAAGCAAGAGCATGCAGACATGCTGGGTTTTACTATGTAATTATCAACTATTGTGAATTCAGGAATTTTGATGTGAAGTAGCATTGCAATTACAGACAAAATGAAGTCAAGGTGAGTATCAATTAGAACTAATTTCAGGCACTCAGTCTGTAAACAACTGCATTTTACTGATCATGGTTTTATCTTCCTACAATTCACAAACTCAGCAGCAGTTTATTTGCCTAGTCTGCATCTGCAGTTTATTCAGCATAAATGCAGTTCTGATAGTAGTTAGAGGATTTAGCGCTTCTCTTAAATACGCAGCATAAATACCTGAAGGTTATGTTCAAAACATGTCAGAGATTTATTGAATAAATCCAGGAATTCTTCAGTAGAATTTGATAATCCCTCACTGTTATTCTTTAAACAATCTGTTGAAAAGAAAGAAAAACACCGGGATATTTTAATTTCTAACATTTTCACAGCCAGCAAGCGCCAGACACTCCACTCCTGCAAAAAGAGCTCTCGACTATAAAGGACAGGTCTAGTCAACACTAGAGTTTTGTGCAGTTTCCTTATCTGCCTGCCACTGATATCTCAGACCTGCTGACCTAACGCTTCATCGAGAACACATTTCAGAATTAATTGGCCTTGATTAAGTGAAAGATGAAGACTATCATCAAGAGCTTTCTGAAGAGGGGGACTGAATTATCTTTGGACTTCGAGATAAAACAAGACATTACTTTTATTTCCCAGCCTACAGATCTGGCTTTGCCCAGCAACAGTAACAGCCATTTTGTGGAAGCAGAAGCACCAGCAGCAGAGATGAAATGGAGAGCACCCAGGAAACAGCTAGACCATGAACACAATAGTAGAAATCACAGTGTAATTATTATTCTTTAAGAAAAGAGCTGAGCTTATTACCAGCTTTGAGGGAAGCTCTGGGGCTTTCCTTCCAGTCAGGGGCTCAACCCCATGTTACTGCTTCCATCCATCCTACCCTACTTCAGGTGCTCTAATCAGCCAGACCTTTAAAAACAACAGTATTTGAGGAATTTAGGAGTTCAGCAACAGCACCGTGATAGCAAGCCAACATCCTAGATAATTCTCCTGAAAGTAGTAAGCACCATCAGTAGTTTTCTGACAGACTACTGCCCTCAGATTTTGGCCTTTACAAAAGAAAACACTCTTGAAGTGGCTATAGTTCGGGATTGTGTGCTGTCTACTGGATGTATTCAAACAAACACGTACAATTCTGATCTGTGCAAATTTTAGGGGCTACGTCATCACAGTAGCATGAGAGCTACAGAATGAGCCACGTACTTGCGCAGTTGGCTGCCTCCCAGGTTTCATTGAAGAACTCCGAAAGGGTCACAACTATCTGCAGCCTGTCTGAGGTCAAGATGCTTTTGGCACAATTGTGGCTCTCAGAGGAATTCTAGAACAGAAGGAAACGAGAAAGGAAGCAAACAAGTGTTAAAAATACAAAGGGGAATTTCTGAAATGTATTTTACACAAGTGCATCTAAAACAATCACAACACATCACATGGATATTTCTGGAAAAGGCAGAGCAGAAGTGATGCAACAAAAATCTTTTCATTCTCCAATTCATACTGTGAGCAACACAGCTTACTACACACAATCTCTGCAGGTCTACTAGGGCTGCAAGCAAATCAGTCAAAAATACATGGCAAAAAAAAAAGAAATAACAAGCAAACAACCAGGACCTTCTCTGCCAGGTGGCTCACGTTCATCCACTCCTGGGCCATGGCCCCGAGAGCCAGCTCAAGGCATGTGCAGTCAGAGAAGAGGACAGGGTTGTTCTCATTAGACAAAAGGAATAGATGAAGGAGCTGAACCAGCAGACTGGCCTCAAACAAACCTAACCCAAACAGAAGCAGCCTCCAGAACCGCTGCACCAACATAGTCTATCAGCAGCAAACGTCCCCCAGCGCAGCAACACCAGGAACAGAGTCCTCCGTGGGGCAGTGCCCGCGCTCACTCGCCCAAGTGTATGAGCAGGCCAAGCTCTCGCCCTCCCAGACACAGGTTCCAAGCTCATCTGCCTTAGTGAGCCATTCAGTGCACCCCCATCCTCAAAGCAGGCTCTGCCACAACTCCTACGGCAACTTATTCTCTGGACAAGCTCATAAAAAATGCACAGCGACTGCAAAAGCAGTTGCAGAATAAACAGGAAGTATTCTGATCAGAATTCAGATACGGAACCATGACCTCCGGTCAGCTGACCCCCGTGCCCTAGCTCCTGGTCTCCGGCTGCTAAATTGACTTAAACACCTCTCAAATTGCCAAAGCTGCCAAAAGCCTCTTTGATAAGTGACGTGGGACACAGAAAAAATAATCTCTTTAATGAGAAACTTGTTCCTTACAGTGCTTTACAAGAGATCCACTTTCTGCCTTTCTTTGTTAAAATGGGGAGGGGATGTTAAATAAGAACTTTCCCCTGGAAGCTCAACTGCAGAAGTCAAATATTGCCACATCTGGTAACTCCCACGTTCACCCGCTTTCATTTTTACTAAATTACAGATACGCAAGAATGTTGTTTATGCAGGAAACTCTGGTTGCTTCACAAAGGCTACGAAGCTTCCTCACCACCTGGGCTCATGAGTAGGAAAAAGCACTTCACCAAAACTGAATCACATAGACCTAAATCATTCCTTAAATAAAGTTTGCCTAATTGATTCTTTAATTAGCCTGGTGAGAAGGATTTTATATTTCAGAGACGTCCAAAACTCAAACTAACTGCTCCTGTTACACTGCACTCTTAACTACTGTTAAGATAGAAACATCAGATACCTGATTAATTGTAATCAGGGACTGAGGTCGCAAGAGACCACCTCCTTTATTCACCTAGTTAGTTAATCCACACCCAGAAGGAAAATCAACAGATGTGTCTTCCAGACCACATAGTGGACAAGTCCTCCTAGGCTGCTAGTACTCAAGCACAGCAGATGCAATAAGTTCATACGCATTCTAAGTAGTGGAATATATTTGGCTACTTAATCCCAGCCAAAATATCATGGTAAAAGTACCCAAGAGAATTACACATTCAATTCCTCACTTTCACACTACCTAGTCACCAGTGTGAAACAGCTTCCTTACAAGAAATAAATAGAACAGACCATAAGTTTGCAAACTAAAACAAGAGACCACTGGGTCCATATTTGCCCTGGAGAGGACAATTACCAAGGGAACATACTGGCATTCTTCCAATACAAGCACTGGAGTGGTGAGGGGAAATAGGAAAACAACTCAAAACACTACCCAAAAGCAACACTGATACTTCTCTAATGAAAGGAAACTGTGCAGTGAAATGGTTTGCAGGCCACTGTGGCACCTATTTATTGCCTGGGCTTGAAGAGCAACAGATTTTTCTTGTCAATGGCAATTCTAAATCTTGGAATTCAGAAATCCCAAGGCAGAAAGCACAATCCAGGGTACGTATCATATAAACTTTCTCTCTATCTGTTCTCTTACCACGGTACACACTTCCAGTCATCAACACAGAAAAAAGGTCTCCTTTGGTCTGATTCATTAACGTCATCCTCACATCGTCCCAGAAACTAACTTTTACAAATGGATCAACTCAATGAGAACACACAAAACAAGCCATGAATCACATCCAACACTAAGAAAAAGAGAGGGAAAAAACACCAAACAAAGCACGATCAAAGTCTGGATGATGTAAACAGAAGACCCAGCTTCTGCCAAAGTTCTCCCACCAGTAGGATGCACTGACCCCAGCCAGTGCTCGGGCTTTCTACACACACTTTGGCCACCAGTTTTGTTGCCAAGAACACTGTGACACGGCTCCTCACAAGATGATATGCCTCACTCGCCACAGCTCCACAGACCATCAATTTTCCAGGAAATGCCAGCTAAGCTCTAGCAGTGTTCCCCATTAGTGCTCATACAACCTGCGAGCCAGAGCACTGCTTTAGCCATTGCTACATCAGCAAGAACAACTCAAGTTTTTCCACTCGCCCAGCTTTCTCCGCAGGTGGAGTTACTTGCCCCCAGCCGTGCCAGGAGCTGCGGCACTGACCGTGCCACAACAGAGCCGAAGCAGGTGGCCGTCTCTGGCAGCAGCGCTTCCCAAACACCCCCAGCCTCTGCCAAACTGCCCTGTGCATCCCAGCGAGGCTTTCAGCCTGCCTTCCCGAGGACCCCGCCGCCACCCGACGTGCTCCGGCACCGAGCTCACAGGCCTGGAAGCCTCAAGGGAAGGGGCCAGGCCCCCAGCCCGCCGCGGTGGCCACGCCCCCCCCCTCGGCCCCACGGACACGCCCCGACGGCGCGGGCGATGCTGCCGTACTGTGCGAGCAGGCGGCGGTAGTGGCCGTGGCAGCCCTGGCACAGCCGCACCGGGCGGGCGCGCCGGCCCAGGCAGCCCGTCAGCGCCGCGCTGCCCTCCGCGAAGGCGGCCAGAAGGCTGCGGCACTCGGGNGGCGGGGCCGAGATGGGAGGTCCCGGGAGGCGGGGCGGGAGCTCGTCCCGCGGGCTCATGCCGGGGGACTGATCCCGGGGGCCGATCCCGGGAGCTCATGCCGGGGTCTCATCCGGGGGTCTCGTCCCAGGACACGGCGCTGGGGTGTCCCCAGGGCCAGGAGTGTGTGCGAGCTGGGCCTGTGCCCGCGGGATGTACCTGACTCGGACGCATCCTGCTCCGCGGGGAGCGCAGTTTCTGTGCCGTGCGTTTCAACCAGGTCATACTCTGTTCATCCGAGAAGAGGTTTTAAGAGCATCTGTCGTGTGAGAAGTGACTTTAAAATATGCTCAAATACAGCAACAATTTAAGGATAAAAATCCTCCAGACAGAGAAAGAAATTGTGATGGAGAAATAAACTGCAACTTTCTGCAAACAAAGTATTTCCCACGTTTTATCTGAAGCTGGACACCTTTGCTGGTAACTGGCTCCAAACTTCCCCATGGCCGACTCTGAATAAAACCACAGCCACCAAAGGAAAACTCTTCTCAGCGAGAGGAGTGAGTAGAGCAGTGGACAGTCCCTCCCGGGGGTTGAAGTGCCAGGCTATCTGATAATTCTCTCTGGCAGGACCTTGACCCCATCCCCGTTCCTTCCGACTCAATCTCAGCCACTTCCATGGGCTTCTCGCCGAGTCTGGGGTTTGTAACACTCTGGTAAGATACACATCAGAGAGATAAAAGAGGGCCCTGCAATTCCATAGCATGGTGCCTAAACAGGGAATAATTGAGCCAAGCCACAATTATTATTAGATTATAAAATCCATTTTTTGCAGCCGATTCGGTGCTGCACACACGGCAGTGGTGATGGGACACAGTGCTGGCCCACAGTGCTGTGACAATTTTGGCAGCTGCTGGGAGCTCAGGACTGTTTGAAGTGGCTCCAAGAGCAACCAGTGGTACCCAGCTCTACCAGCCCATGTCACCTGGCCCACCTGGTGCTGGCTTGTGCCAGTCATGCAGTAAACATCACGGCATGGAAATATCCAAGACAGATTTGTGAAAACACAGAAGTAAAGGTGGTGATAAAGATGCCATCAAAGGGCAAAGGAGCACCACCAGAGAGCATCTGGCTTTTTGGAGCGTCCTGAATGCCTCATCTCTGAAGAACTGGCTTTCAAAGCAATGAATGAAACAAATGAAAACCACATCATGAGTATGACACAGACAAACGCGGCAGTGCGGTCAAAAATGTACCACGCTGCCTGTGCTTGCAAAAGGCCAGGGCGAGGGCCCTGGTTTGGGTGCCAGACCTTCCCTGGATGAGCCTTGCTGCCCGGACTCCAGGCAAGTCCCACCGAGGTTTTGTCCAAGGCCAGGCAATATCTTCCCGCACAGTACCTGTTGGTTTAGGGACTGCATCTAGCAAGTGGAAGCCTGAGGCTGCTTAGCAGGACGCGTGTGTCCAGGTGGCCCCGGCACCAGAAGGTTGTCACCCTTCTGTGGCTCCCTAGCAGAGGTGCAGCCAAAACACCGAGAAACCGTGGGGCGCCGGCGCTGCCTGCACCTGGCCGACAACTGCAGCCCCAAGACGGAGACAGGGCCGCCTGCCGCCCCTAAGCCACCATCGTGCCGGCGGGCCTCCAGAGAGCCCCGTTTGCCCGAGCAGGGAGCGGGCTGTCCCCGCAGAGCGGGGTGTCCCCGCAGAGCTGGGCGGCCCGGGGCTGGACACGGCCGGGCCACCCGCATCCCCCCGGGAGAGGGCAGCAGCGCTCCCGCGCATCGCCCCACCAAGGGACCGCGGGGGCTGCAAAGGGACCTCGGCCTGTCCCACCCCGTCCCGACAGCAGCCGCACCCCGGGGGAGCGATGCAAACACGCCCCAGGCCGGGGTCCCGGCATGCTCACCGGGGTCGTCTCTCGCGTGGCTCTGCGGGCACCGGGAGGGACCGGCTGGCGGGGGCAGACGCGCCTTCGTCTCGCGGGTCAAGGGGGTTGCGCTTCCCCACGTCTTAAGAGACTTTAATACTCTCCTGTGAGATAATGTGTTCTACCTGCGTGTGGAAACTGGACTCGGGGGGTGTGGAGAGGGAAAAAAAGAAAGAGAAAGAAAATTTTTTTTTAAGTAAAAGGAGAGGGGGGAAATAAAGAAAAGAAAAAGCTCAAGAGTTTCAGATGAGATCTCTGGGGTGTAACCAGTTGCTGCAGACAAATAAGGTGTCTGGTCACTAAGTGCTTCTCCTTTTATTAAAAATAAACATGACACTAGGAAGCAAAATGTAGTCACTAACTTTTTCAGCTGTGGTTCAGAACTGGGCTTGGAGAAGGTGTGGTCCCTTCTCTGATAATAGATAAATTTGGTTACCAAGCAAAAAACAGGCATTTACACTGAGAACTCGGCTGTCAAGCTCCTTCAGTTAATTTTGTTGTAGACTTGTTGCCATTACCTTTCTGCTCGACCTCATCAGAGGGATTGTATTCACAAGCAGGATTTGGCCTTGGCCAGCAAATCTCAGGAATATTCAAGAATATCAGAAATCTTGTGTGGGTATACCCAATTATTCTTGAAAACACATCCAAGTGTTTCAATACCTGCCCTGACTACAGACAAGAACGTTATTCCACAGAAGTAAAATAATCTTACCTTTAAAGTGTAGAAACAGAACATAGAAAATGAGTATTGATTTCCTATGCCATCTTGCTGGATCTGAGGAAATGGCAGTGTGAGCCAAGGAAAATGAACAGTTTGAAGCTGTGAACCTGTTTTTCCCCTCTGATTGTCAATCTCCCTGTTTCCTTCAGTGCTCTTTCTCCTGAGTTATGCCACTTTGAGCTGAGAAACAGACTCTTTTTTTCAAGTTTTCTTGTTAGCTTTGAGGGATGATGGCTTGGATAAAACCTTTACACCAGACCGCTGGAAAAAAAGAGGAACAGACCATAAATGTCAAGGCAGTGCCAGAAAATTAAGTGATGACTAAGAGTGAAAGGAGTCAGGGGTGACAGGAAGGGCTGGGTGCCTGGGGAGTGCAATGGCCCCTGTAAGGGAGACTGGGGCAGGCAGCAACTCAGAGGGCAGGAAGGAAGGGGGAAAAGGGCTCTGCCTCCCAGGCCAAAACTGCTGCAGAGGAGACAGACTACCCATCATCTGAAATAGGGGCTGGTAAGAGCAGAGAGGTGTGTGAAGGTTGTCCACAGAGAGGTGTTTCTGGTATTGTGGAAATGGAATTATTTTTTAATCTTGACTGATTTCATTGCAAAGATTACAAAGCTCAACATGAAGACAGGATCAGTGGATTATATCTCTTCCCTGCCTATGGAAAGCTTTTCCTCCCCCTCTCCATCACAGTCCCGCATGTCCCTCTAATTCACAGGGTCATTGTTGGCTCCTTCGTTTGCTGGTTCTGACTGATGTCAAAGCCTAACTGTGGGTCACCTGATTAAATGACTGTTTTCCAGATTCCACAGAGAATCAGAAAGTGGTTCAGGAAACAGTAGCACATATGTAATTAATAAAGGGCACGCACATATCTTCATCACACCCTTGACAATGAACTTGTGAGGAAATAAATGTGTTAAATAAACTGTCAGTATGTTGAGGCATTTTTTAGTTAGCTGCGAGTCAAAATCACCCTGGCAATATGGTAGAGTTGGTCTGAGCCAATTCTTGTTTTCAAAAGACTGTGTGAGCTTTGTTTAAAAAAGATTGACAAAGACTTGTCTAGCTGCACTATTTCTAACCAGCCTGAACCACTGTGCTTGCTAGCACTGTCCATTTGGAGCATTATTTTTCTATGTGGATAGCAAAGAATATGAAAACCTTCTTACTCAGGGTAAGAAGATAGAGTCACACCTGCACTAAACCATGAAGAATGAGCAAAAGGACTCAAAAGCCAGGAAAACAAAAAGAAGTTGATTGACAATCATTTCAGTCCTTAATTCAGAAACTCCCAAAATATATCAGTGTCTTTGCAAACCAGACGCCAAATCCTGCCTGGAGCTTTTAGGAGCAATAACATTGCACCAGCTATTTGGAAGTAAGGGAAAATCAGACACTGGAAAAGTGAAGACACACTCAGGAACCTCATTCTCTGGGTAAGGACAAGAAACTGCTATCACCAACTCTTAACTTCTTCAAACTTATACTCACAGAAAATGTGTATCAGTACCTCATACAGAATGCTTGTTTAGAAATGTTCAATTTTTAGAGAAAATCGGTTTATTCTCTGAATTGCCAAGTGAAACAAGGGAACGCTCATAGCATCACAGTTTTCCAAAGAGCTGTGGCTAGGTCTGTGGTGCCAGGCTGTCCGACTCAATTGTAATGTGTTTGTCTTGAGCAATGCTATGGAAAATTGTGAAACAGGCTCTTAGCTCACCTAAGCCAAATCATCACATTCTCATTTTGGAGAGTCACGAATCTCCTCCATGTCAGAGTAAGGTTTAGGGTTAGATGCTACCTAGTACAGCTAACCCCTCCTTTTTGCTAGCTGTTCACGTGGGGAGAGGCTGAACCTACACTTGACATCCTCCAAGGATCAACAGTTATTTTTCTATCACTATCCACAGAGACCTGCCCTGGACCCATTTTCCATGTCCACCTGCCCCTGAAGTCTCCTGTTGTAGCCTCTGGTGGATACTCAAGCCACCTTCAGCTGGAACAAGCTGGGTGGAGGAGCCCTGGACCCTGTCCTGTCCCTGGGGCTGTGGTATTGGAAGGCACTGAAGTGACTTGTGATGGTAAGCCAGAAAGTCAGTGGTAGTTTTCCCATTTCCAAACAAATATAGAGAAAACACCGAGACAGGCCATCCATCAGCTACCCCTCTTCCCAATTTAGCACCAGCACACTTCTAAAGAGAGAAAACTACCCCACATCTTTGTATGAAGGCTTATAACAGCGTAATAGCTCCAGAAATCATATGTAGTGCCCTATGATCTTCGCTTAGACCTTAAATGTTTGCATATAATCCTCTCTATGAATCCAATGCACAGAGAAATGTTATTTCCATGCACCTGTCAGAGTTTTTACTGTGGAAAGGTAAAAAAAAAATAAGTACATTGTATTTTTAGAATAATGACTAGAAAAACAATAATTGTAAGTGGCAATCATGCCAGCCTGTAAAGATACAGCTAGAACTAAGATGATGGGATTTTTTTTTGTTTGGATTTTTTTTTCCGGGATTCTGTACTTGAGCAGCTGAATGATACCACATTTAAGGTCCTGTGTGGCATTACCATTTCCTTACTCACACACATCTAATTAAGTCTTAATTGTGCTGTTCATTATGAAATAAAAGAAGAGCTCTTAGACTGTATATTTTTCATGTCAGTAAAATAGGATGATACTGATGAAATAGCTAATGTATAAAAAAATAAATTATGAAAAAAGACATCTGAAGATAACGTTTAAAACTCAGCAGGAAGATTAGAAGCAGCATAATAGCAAAATTACCACAAATAACTTCTTGACCAACACAAATAATGTGAAAGCTATATTCTTTTTATAGCTCATTGCAGTGTGGATGACTGCCCATGCTCAGAGATACCCAGTGAGCCAAGTTTTGCTCTTAGTTACTCTGGGGTCGGTGTGATATCATCCCACTCTCTTCTCCAGCAGGAAGCAAACCAAAACTGTTCTTCCCTTTTGCACAGATTGTTTCCTGCTACTCTGCATCTCCATTGAATTTTGTCAAGTTCCCAAAGCACTAACAAAAACTAACAAAGCCTAAAACATGTCTCATAAGGGAAAGCGGCTGGGCTTTGACAGACATTGGATCTGCTTGTGCACCCGTCAAGATTCACTCCTTGTGTTGCAGATCCCCTGGGATGAGCTGGTGGAGGACACCCTCCAGAAGCAAGAGTCCTTCCCTCCCATACTTATGTGGCCAGGATTGAAGCAGTGCTGCAGGAGCTGACATGAACATCCGAACTAATCAGCTAAAGGAGAAAGAATATTTTTGCAAATGTCTCCATATACATTTGTCTTGTTGAGTTTTTTGCCTTACGTCTCTTCTTTGAATTCTACCCAGGTACTTCCTTTTACACATGGTAGTAGAAAATTATCTATTCACTAATATAATTTTCTAGAAAAGGTTTTCCTTTTCTTCTCTGGGTAAAGGATCACAGCAAGATGAGCACTAACAGAAGATAGCATAAACATGGCAGGGTATTTCAGTAATGTACCAAATGTAAACACTGATTATCCTACAGAGTTGCAATCTTACCTGAAGTACTCCCCATCTATGTTAATTCTGAGAAAGGAAAAAAAAGAAAAGAAAAACAGTACTTAGCGCAGTTTTAGGTTATTGTAACAACCAGGTGGTTTCTGGCAGAGGGTTGGCAGAGTCACCTGTGGAGGGAAAGTCCACTGTGTCTGCATCCCACTGGGCCTCGACCAGCTACAGCCCCACTGTTGTGAGATGTGAGGAACTTAGGAAGAGCCAAGCACTGTTCCCACCTGGGATATGTCACCAGCATTGGTCCACTGTGGTTTCCATAAAGGGCCAAGTTTTCTCGTTTGCAAATTTTCAAGTCTGTTCAACAAAGTTCACTGAGGTTGTGAGACCTGTGAGAAAGAGAGCATGCTTTGGTCAGGAGGCTGTAAACATAACACTGAGTACCTGAGGGACAGCAGGCACCAACAGGTACTTCCAAATCGCTACAGGCAGAAGACGACTGGATGAAATTTTGTAAACAGTTGCCTTCCCACCTTTCAGTGTTCGTCACCATGCTTCACTTCCAGCTTGCTGCTGTGACCTGAAAGTCACTTCCTCTCTTCCAAGGACTTACACAGAATTTATATTTAAAAAAAACAACAACAAAAAAACCCAAACAACAAATATTGTCACAGTTGTAAATATCACACGTAGTGAATGCAACTTCAAGCGCTGGGAGGATATTTATGGACATTTTATTTCTAATAGTTTCTTTTTAAAATTATTTTGTCCATTTAGAGTGCTTTTATTTTAAAAAACGGTTTTCTGCCCCCTTCATCCCCCCTAAAAAAAAAACACCTAAACATTCAACCAACAACAACAACAGATAAAAAAACCCAACCCATTCCCAGTCTTAAAACTGATCTAATACTGTGTACTCAATCTTTCTTTGCAAGAATGGACTGTACTAACCTCACTGGAGGGACAGTGCAGGCAGCGTGGCCATCCTGGCCACACCATGACCCTGAAATCTCTGACTGGCTGAATTTAGCTCCAGTCCATATTCAAGGGGACATTTACACTGGTGCCTTCCAGGGGCAAGGGAGCCCAAGTAAATTTTCAAGAAGGGAAGTTTCAGTGGCAGAGGACAGGTCAGGCTGTGAGAGTCTATAAAAGAATACAATTTGACTTTCCTACCTTTCTACGCTGTATTAATTGATGTGTTGGGAAGAGAGGAGTTAATTATTCGGCAGGAACCTGTCAATTCTTCGGCAGCTTGGCCAAGCCTTTCTGAGCAGCTCGGGTTTGTGAACGTCTGGGACTGTTTTACATGAATTGGTGTCTCACCATCTTCCAGCTATTCAGAGCCCGCATACCTTTGTCCACAAATGATTTTTAAAAAATAAGGAACGGGTTATCCCGGGAATTTCCCACGGGATTTTCAACATGTTCACTCGCGGTCAAAGCGGGGACACACACACACACACACACACACACACACACACAAACACAGGACTGGAGAGTCCCCAGCCCCGACTGGGGCCAGCCCCCGCTCTGTGAGAGCTCCGTCCGGCAGCCGGGCACCCGCGGTAGGAATTCTCCCTGCCCGGCTCCTTGTGGCGAGGTGCTGGGCCCCGGCGCCGCGCGTGGAGCCCCCCCCCGTGGGGGTCTCCCCCCGCAGCCCTCCCGCGCACTCGGGGGCACCGTGGGGCTCCGGGGATGGGGAGGATACACGAGTGTCCAGACGGGTGGACAGACGGACGGACAGATTCCAGGTGCGCCCTTCCACTTGCTCACGGCTCTGTCTCGGCGAGGACAGCGCTGGGGCAAGTCCCGGAGCTCACTCCCACGAGACCTCTGGAGAGCAGCTGTGAATTTTTTTATTTTTTTTTTCCCTTCGGAGCGCAGAAACACGGAGACCAGATTTGGGGCTTTTTTTTTCCAAGCCAGGTGTTCCCTTATTTACAACTCCTGAACTTGCCATAGGGGAGGCTTACACAACTCAGCAAAGGACGAGAGCCGATAAAACCCCTGCACACACCCAGGGGTACACGGGACCCCTCCACAGCCCCACGCACACGGGAGCCGGGCACACTGCCCCTGCCACAGGTGAGGTGGGCGCCGAGGGATTGGGGCTGAGCGGCAGCAGCAACCTGTTGACATCAGCGACCGGACAGGCAACCTTTCCCGGGGCTGGGGGCGGCCTCCCACTCCCCCCAAACCTCCCACCCTTTTCTGCTGGGCAGGCTACGGCTGAGGGCAGCCGCTGGGGAAAGCTCGCTCGGTGCTGCGTCGGGAATCCGGGACGTGCCCAGGCCGTCCTGTGCCCCTTGGGCAGGGACCTTGGGGGGGACGGGGGCCCGACAGTCCG
>WAAG01015963.1:0-24006 GCA_013390105.1 Tichodroma muraria | reverse complement strand
GCCGCCGCCGGGGTCGCCTCCCCTGCCCGGGGCCGCTTTGGGACTCGGCTTTTTGTTATTTTCACGGAGAAGATATTAATTAAAAGAAATACATGATTAAAAAGTAATGAGTTGAATAAAAATTATCTCCGCTCATTTTCTGATTATGTTAATTGTTAAAAACCCTTCAATCACGCTGTTGCAGTCAATGGGTTTTAATGTGAAATTAGTGGGCTCTTGATAACTTACAGTCCAGAATAATCCTGGAGGTTTAGTCATCATTCCTAATAACGAGATGTTACTGAGAAGGGAGATTTTACATGATTTTGCCACATTCAGCCCTTCCCCCATGGAAGGGTCTGTCTTTGTGGCACACAACTTCAATTTTCATGCCTACGACTACTTTGTCAGTTTTCCCCTGTGTACTGCTCCATTATACTCCAATTACATATTTTATGTGCCCGTGTGTCGTCCGAATATTTAGAAAAAAAATCACCATTTGTCCGATATAAGAAAAAAAACCGATTTTGTTCTTCGTGTATTTCTGTATTTATTTCATCCGTCCAACCCATCTTGGATATTGCAACTCTTCCTTTGCTCTGGTAAATTATCTCCCTAAGAGATAAGAACAGGTTTATATTGAAAATACTTAAAGCAATTAAACTCTTCAGGGGGGAAAGTATTTTCTGCAAGCGTTAGTATTCTACAGGCTTAAAGACTACGGGCTGAAATAAATATGGAGAGTTTCTCCCGTGGTTGATAGCAAAGAGACGGGATTTGTTAACTTCAGCCCCGGGGTTCGGAAATGCCGTGAAATCCGCCCCTCAGAGAGGGACGAAATGACGGCCCCCAGAACCACTCATGAGAGCCAACGTGTTTCTGTCCTAAAAATTGATTGAAGAGAGGGTTTATTTTCATGCAGGAAACTAAATGTTGTCTTTTCTGTTCGACAGCCTTGAAAACTGCCACCTAAAAGCCTCTCCTCGCAGCCGCCTAACAATTTAGCTAAAATCTCGGGCACTGACAGCAAACTGACTCCTCGCTGGAAGGAAAGAAGGAAGGAAGGAAATGAGCGGGGCAGAACAGAGGAGAGGCTGCGGAGCAGCGATCTGTGCTGCCAGCCCGGGATGTGCCCGAATTCCTTCGCAGGGGCTGTACCCGCCGCGGGCGAGGAGCCGCCCGGGCAGCCGGGGAACGGGTTCTGGGAGCCCTGGGAACCCACGGGCAGCGGCTGGGCCCGATCAATGCCACTCCTTGAGGTTCAAAAAGGGGAGGGGGAAGAAAGGGGGGGAAAGGAAGGAAAGAGGGGGAGGAAAAGGCAGCAGCAAAATTGGCGCTCTCTGTGCCTGTGTGTGCGTGCGCGCATACCCACGTATTCCTTCCCCCTGAGACAAAGTGCTGGTGCCGTGCATCCCTCTGTCACTGCAACGATATCTAATTATTGCTGAAAGATAAGAAAAGACGTTTTCGGGCGGGCTGGCGAGGGGAGCCGCGGAGTGCGGGATGCATTCACGGCCAGCCCTGCACAGATCAGGCTGTGGAAAAGTCTCCGCCACGGCGACTTGGGATGCCGCTGGTTTAATATTGGTCCCCTATTGCCACCAGAGAGAAGCGGGTGTTTGCTGACCTAGCGGGGAGGAGGGGGTTAGCCCCGTGTCCTGCACACTGCTTCTGGCTCCTTTGGGGTGGGGGCAGGCGGGCCAGGATCGGGCCCTTCGTGTCCTCCCTCCACGGGAAGCCGCGGGCCAGGGCCACCTTCCCGTTTCCACCCGTGCCTGCCCTCTCCCCGCCCCTGCCCCGAGGCAGCTCCCGAGGGCGTCGGGCCTCGGGGAGGAGGGGGAAGTTTATGTCCTAGTTTGTTGTGAAGGGGAGCTCTTGGGGGGTTGTGGTTTGGTTTGTTGTTGCTGTTTTGGTCTGGGTATTTTTTGGTTTGGGTTTTCTTGTTTTGTTTTTTGTTTTTTACTCGCGCTTCTGGTAAAAAAAGAGCCATTTGTTTACAGAGCCCCACTGCCCCCATCTGAGCCCACCCGGCGGGGCTCCATCAAGGAGCGGGGGGGATCCCTCCGTGCAGGGCCCCTTCGCCGGTTCGTTTCCCTATTTGCATCCGCAGTTAGCTGAAGATCATTTTAATAAATAACAATGAAAAAGGAGGGCATCTAGAGGGCTTGTCGGCAACATTCAAAAGCCAATAGAGTTTATAATTTTACTCTATCATTTCTTATTGATTAGAGTAATCAAGATGAAAAGCTAGCCGGGCTCCGAGAAGTTCAGCGGCATATCATTAAAGATAAGAGTCAGTTAATTCTGGCGCAGGGGTAATGGTGCCGGCGATGAAGAGTTCATTTGCATGAGATGCTGAGCCCCGTAACAAGAGGACAAAAATCACTAATTAGGACTGCAGAGTGTCTCGAGTTCTTCAAGCACCCTTTAAAGATGAGGGATGATGCAAAGCGACCGCACTTTTATGTAAATTCGGGCTAGGACACCGCGACCGGGGTGCTGCTCCCCGGCAGGGATTGCCGAACGGGGACGGGTCGGGTTCCCGGGGCCGCTCCGGGTTCCAGCGTGCGTGGCCGCCGCGGCACCGAGCCTGCGGGACGCCGGCAGCCCCGAGCAGCCCGGGCAACGCGGAGGAAACCCGGCCGCAGTGAGTGGTGGGTTTGCACTGAAATCTGCAGGGTGGGGGAAAAGGAGAAGAAGGGGAAAAAAAAAAAAAAAAGGAAGAAGAAAAATTAGAACAAAAACCAAACCTTTTGCTGAAAGGTTTATTCGTTGGTTGGAAAAAAAACGTAGAGTGAAAAAAATACGCTCACACCAATGAAAAATAGAAAGTCTGCACTAAGGTACCCGTGAGCCTGCGGGCTGCTGAAAACTAGGGAGAGCTTCGCGGCAAACTGCGAGCGGAGCCCTCATTTCTGTGGGGAGCGCCCATTATCCCCCACCTTCCGAGAGGCGAGCTTGGGATCAGCCACTCCCTCCCGCTGCCCGCGGGCTCCCGAACACCTCCTTCCCCACGGAGCGCGAGTGGGCCATCGGCCCCTCCTTTCACCAGAGGCTGCTCTCTTCCTCCTTGTCCCTCCTCTTGTCTCGCGCCCTCTCTGATGGCCCAGACAGACCCAAACCCGAGCGAAGCTCCTCAGCTTCGGGCAGCCCTCCGGGCAGGAAGGACACCACACCCGTGGGGCTTTGGGGAAGCTCCCCCCAAAAGCGGGGGGCCAGCAGCAGGCTGGTGGCTATCGAGTTGTTTACTTGCCCGAAAGGTATCAGCCGCGGGAGGCTTGGCAGCTGGCTGTCAGCGCTAACTTTGCCCCTCGCTTGGCCGGGGAGTAAAGGATTCACGGTCTTCTTTGGGCTAATTGTAGGTGTCAGCGTGGAAAGCGGCAATGCTTGCCGCCTCTCAAAAGTCTCACTGTGTCTCTCGCCCCCAGCAGCTCTCGGCCGGCCCCGCCGCACGCCGCCCTGCGCGCAGGACCAGGTGCCCCGGCTCCACGCACCCTCCGCTCTCTCCCGTGTTCACACCTTTCTCTCCCCACACGTGTCCCTGCTCAGCCGCCCCCGCGGCGCACACAGCTCCCGCGCACACGGTCCGTGACCTCGCACCCACGGGCCGACGCCCCTCTCCCCTTCCGTTCCGTGCACACTTGAGAGCCGGCGTTCACACCCGCGCCCCGCCGTCTCGAGTGCACGATTCCTCGCATTCCCCAAAATCCCTTCTCGTGCACGTGCACCTCTGGGCACCCCAGCACACTCACACGGACATGCCCCCCTCCACACCTTCCCTGCAAGCTCACCTGCTCACACTCCCTCAGACAGACAGACAGACAGACAGACACCCCGCTTCACAAACTTCCCCCGCCCGCGACACCCCCTGTCCCCTCGCACACCCCCTGAGCCGGGGCCGGTGCGGAGGAGGGTGGCCGCGCTCCTCCCGCCTCGCCTCCCCTGTCCCCGGCTCTTTGGACTTTTGTCTGGCTATGTGGCTGAAGGCTCCTTTCCCCTTGTTCTTCCCATAGAGAATAAAGTCAGTCTGTATTTAATGGTTATGGCGGATGTGAGGAGGATTTGGCAAATGAAGAGGCCTTTTGCTCTAAAATATTGTTCCTTACGTCGTGTGAGTCTACCAACCCACCACGACCCCATATTCTTCTGTGGGTGTCTGACTCGAATGACAAACGAGCTGATTTTTTCAGTACATCGCTGGGAAATGTAGTGAGTGATAATAGAGATTTCTCTTTCATTTTTTACGCTTGACTTGGTTATTGTTGCTTTTCTTTTCCCGTGATTCCTTCTGAGGATTAGCTCTGACTTCCCCACTATTGGCGGTCAAAGTGGCCCAAACTCTGGATGACA
Source organism: Tichodroma muraria (assembly GCA_013390105.1). NCBI lineage: Eukaryota > Metazoa > Chordata > Aves > Passeriformes > Sittidae > Tichodroma > Tichodroma muraria. The sequence continues at coordinate 19,677 of WAAG01015963.1, read as the reverse complement.
ATTGATGGGGATCAGGGGATTGCCCATTCTGTGCCTGTAAGAACTGATTTGTGCCAGAGAAACTCATCAAGTATAGGCGAAGAATAAAAAGCATTTGGGGGTAAATGTATTCATTGAGAAGGGTTCTTCCAAATTGCTTCTAAGTTTTCTTAATGAAAAGTAACGCTTGCAGCAATCAACGGCTTTTTGACGGATTACAAACCTGGGTAGGACTATGGGGCTGCATTTAAAAGTGCCCTAGCCTTAGCATGAGGGCAACTTGCTCACAAAAGTGTAGGAACGAGGGTCAGGCCGCAAAATACAAAGCTGAGGTTTGATGCGTGTAGGAGTAATGAAAGGTGCATTAATTTATTAACATGGTGCGCACAGGAAAAGTGAAAGAACAGCCCGGTGTAAGAAGAATCATTAACTCCCTACCCCAGGGACCCACCCAAGTCTCGTCATTTACATCAAAATAGTTATTGTATCTTTAGAGAGATAAAAAAGTCCCTCTGCAGCAACGGTCCGTGTAAAAGGTGGAGGAAAGGAAAGGAAAGGAAAGGAAAGGAAAGGAAAGGAAANGGCCCCGCCGAGCCCCTTTGCCCCCGCTGCCGCCGGTCTCCCCGGGGCGCTGGGCGCGGGGCGGGAGGGGCCGGTCCCGCCGCGGGGCTTTGGGCAGCAACGGAGGGGCCCGGGGCCCGGCAGCCTGGGTGCCCCTCCCCCGAAGTGTGGCTTCGGGCGTTTAAACATCGATTTTGTTAATTAGTCTAATCATTAGGGGCCGGGGACAGCGCCTGGCGAGGGGACCGGGCCGGAGGCGGCACCTGCGAGGGGCGCCAGCTTTGTCCCGGGCCGGGTCAGCGCTCGTCCGGCCCGGCCCGGCCCTGACCGGGCTGAATTTCGCTTTTCGTGGGGCTTTTTTCTTTTCTTTTCTTCTGTCGTATTTTTCTTAAGAAGTCGAAAGACACAATGAGAACGGCCCCGAAGTGAAAAGGGTAAGGCCGGGAAGGGGAGCCGGGAGGAATCTCCTGTTCTTTCCCGCATTCCCTTCAAACCCGAAAGGCCGGAATATTAACTTTTTTCCCCCTGCATCTTGTCAATGCTATCATGGCTTTGATGGGAGGGTCTTCAAGGTGGCACATTTCTGAACTTAACCCCTTTTCAAACTAACTCTCTACCTCCCTTGTTAGTGCCCAGCTCTGAACTTCTGAAGAGTATTTTTGTGTGAGTCAGGGTTCATTCACTCTGGGGCTTTTGTAGGACTTTCTTCCTTTCAGCCCTCAGTGTGTTACACCAATTAAAGGACGACGTGCTGTAAATGTAATGGGCCGAGCAGTGATTGTTTTTGACAAGCAACAAAACACATAGATCCACCCCTTAGATTAGGCCGTTGAAGGGAGGTTCATGCCGGTCAGTTTACTGAATAGTTCATGAACTGTAATTCTGAGGGCTTGTGTGAAAGAAAATGTCTCTCTCCCTTTTTTTTTTTTTTTTTTTTTTTTTTTTCTCCTTTCCCCCTCTAAAAGAAGAAACACCAAGCATCTAGGGGGAAGGGGATGGCTTGGGAGGGTGAGGGGAGTTGGAAGAGAGCAGAGGTGCCTTTGTCTTGTCATTTAGCAAGGGGAAAAAAAAAGAAGCTAACAGTCAAGCCACTTTATGTCACTAAACATGCCAGCCTCCTTTGCAGAGGTGCTCCTCTCCATACATCTTTATAGGCAGCCTCAAGCTACCAGCTACCTGCTCCCATCCACTCAGTATTTTTATCTTGCTCAGAGGTCCCTCAAAGCTGAATCAGAAGCATTTCACAGGAGGAAGAAAATGTAGATCAGAGTTGAACCTTTGAGAAGCATAAAACACAAGAAGAATTGTATCATATCATGGGCCTGATCCTGCTCCTCTTCAACTCCGTGGATGGAGAGGTGGGAGAAAAGGGAAAATCCTCCCCAATCTGTACAGGACCTGAGTCAAAGTGTTTGGAAAATGGAAAATGATCCTTTCTCAAATGGCCAAGGGCCAAGGGAGTGTGCCTGACTTATTTGTTTAAGTCTAAGCAACTTGGATATTATCAGGGAAGGGGTAGACACAGTAACAGACTGTGGAAAGAGTGGGAATAATGAGATGGATGCTTCTTCTTGAAAAGAAGAGTATTTCTTCAGCCTTTCCTATGGAAGATTATCCCGGGCATGTCACACTCTCTTTAATCCCAGAGGCATCTGCAGCCCTGCAGCTGCACGGGTACCACGTGTGGGTTTGTGAAGGGAACCACAATAATTCAACTCCGTGAAGATGGGTTGGGAGCAGATAGAGCAGAGAAATGCCTTCAGAGCCCTTTGAGAAGGGATATGCCTCTGCATGTGACTCCAAAAGTCAGCCGGTGGGGTGATCCCTGAAAAGTTTACCTTGGGAATTCCTGCTGAAGAAACACAATGTAATCTGCTCTCCACTTTTGCCTGGGCATAATTTCACCCCTGAACTGATAAATTAAATAAATAATCCTTCTTGCATTCAGATATGTTGTTCCTCTAGGCATTTTTAGCGACTCCCATGCTTGGCTAAATCCCTGTTAATGCCTGTGGGGCCCCAGCAAACCCCAATTATGCTTGTAGAAATTATGTGGGCAGCTCTCACTTCAAGATCCAGAATTACTGCCATGCAATAACCAGATCGGAGCCATCTGAGCCTAGGTAGCAGTGCACAGCAATTTTTTCTAACCCTTCCTTCCTTCAGTTCAGTACAATGGGACCTAATTCCCGCAACACTTTTTTTGGATGCAGCAAGTTGTTTACACTGCTAATAAGCTCACTGTATGTGCTGTAAAATTTGTACTTGTTACTGCAGGAGATTAATGAATATGTGAATCACAGCTGAGGAGTTTAACTCTCATTGACTTCATTATGCAGAAGGTATCAGGAAACAAAAAGACACGTGTGCTAACTCATAAACAGAAGCACATCTCTAATTCCAGTCTGCAGGCCCCACTGGAGCAGACTTTACATCTGCTCCCCCAAAAGAACAGTGTGCTGCTCACGCTGGCACACAGACCACAGTCATTTGAGGCCATAGATGCCACAGGACATGGGGACGCTGTGTGGATGATGGGCACATATCGAAGGGGAGATGCCTGCTTTGGGGGTGTGAGATCTGCTCCTGAGGGAGGTGGTTCAGAACAGGATCCTTCGTCAGTGAGTGCCCTGGCAAAGGAAGAGATCACCATCTGATCTGTGTGTTTGATTAATGACAGTGCAAAATGCTGCAAAATACCATAGCATACACAGAAGTAGTTAAAAAAGGCCCCTCCTCTACTTCCCACCATTCTCAGCAGTAGCGGGAGAAAGCTCCACCTGATAAAATTAAGTGGAGGTATTTCTGCAGAGAGAGGCTTCCTGGAGAATCTATTCTTCCAGTTCATTTTCAGCTAGGTTTTTTGAAAGACTTAGCTCTTTCCCTTAGCTCAGGAAAGCTAAGGAAATTTTCTTTTTCAGGTTGAGACATAATATTCCACGTAGCCAAGCAAAACAAGTTATAAATTTGTAAACATTTCTGTCATGTAAATGGCCCGTTCTGGTTGCAGTAGGGCAATTCTCATTTGGGAGAGAAAGCATAACCTGCGCCGGGGTTGCCAGTTGTACGTAATGTAGCTGCCCTAAGCCTGTGCCAAACAACCTTTCTGCTATGCCAAACCATCCCAGATTTTGTGTAAATTTATTACACCAAGCACACAGCAGCTGTTTAATTGCAGAGAATTTAGGACAGGAAGTGAAGAATAAATCTGCATCCAATTGAATCCACAGCATGTAATTATCTGAAGCACAAATGGGTAAATAACTAAAACTAATGTGTCTAGGAAAATAAAAGCACACATATAGACACATATTTGTGTGGGGAATGGAAGTGTGTTTCATTCAAGTAAAATGACTCACTAGCAGCGTTCCCTTGATCTGGCTCCAAGTGTTTGCAGTGTGCCTCCGATTCTCTCCTGAAGAGTGCTACATGACTTCAAAGCACAGTAACTTTTTTCCAGGTGTTACTGAGTACTTTACAGCAACAGATCTCATGATCTGATGGCTCAGAATAGTAGGCAGGAGGAAATCAGCCTGTAAATTCATCACGGAAATTAACAGAGGTTTGTGCTGTATGAGTCTGGCTACACTCTCTTCCAAGGGAGGAAGGAAGATGAATGAGAAAAAAACACCTACTTTCACCAGTGAAGAAATGACTGTGTTTGTGGCTTCTACAGAACCAGAAAAAATGAGGACTGGGAGGCATTAATTTTTATTTATCTCTTCTCAGACAGAAGTGCAATATTTTTCAGTCTTTTTGCAATTCTGTACTTTTCCTAAGGAGAACAAAGAAGAAGATGTGTGGGTGTGTTTTTCCTGAACAGGTTTTAATTTTTGCTGATTGCTGTGAAAATTCATGTTGGAAAATGAACCAGTATTAAAACATACATTCAATGAAGGTGGATAGTAAGCTGCTCCCTTCCCCCCCGCCATCCTAAAATGTGGGGAAAGTTTTCTGTCTTGTAGAGAGATGATTGACAAGTAATGTAATCTCCCGGGGAGATGGTTTTCAGATCTCCTTCCCAAATAGGTGTCGAAAGCACCATCCTGCTTATCCAAGTTAATACATTGTGAATACAGCACTGGGTAGCTGCATGCAGCAGAACTGCTGCAGTCTGAAAAATCTGTAACCCACATTTATTCGCAAATATAGTATCCAGAAAGAAAACGTGCTCCCTGCTAATCCGCTCCCTGCATTTTTCCTCTTCTCATCCGTGCAATTTTCCATGGCTTGCATAACCACTGGACACTCTTGCTAATGCTGTATACCCATTCCTGAAGCTATGAGCCAGCCACTTTTGCAATCTTCTTAGCTCTCAGGGTTTCTCAAACAACCCACTGCAAGGGAAAAAAAAATCCAATGAACTAATCATACACATTCCTTTGGGTGGAATAGTTTATTAAAGATTTTTAATTATTTTTTATTTTTATTTTTTAATGGAGATATATTTGGAGATGAAGCAGAGAGGATCAAAGCAATTTTTCATTACTGGGTGGCTGAATGATGGTTAGTGAGACTAGAGGAGATTGACTGTTTTGTAGAGAGATTAGCAGAATTCACATTGCCGCTGAATGAAAGGTGGAGGAGGCAGAAACCCTAAACAAGTGAATTCAATTACTTATGAAAGGAATAGGGTAAATGAGGATTCTCTTTTTGGGTTTGCTCCAGGAAATATTTCTGAAAAGTTTGTTGAAGAATACCAGTCATCCAAACCCTAATTTTGCTATTATGTAAAAACTCGTTGCTCCGTGGCAGCTTGTGATTTGGAAACGCTTCCCTTGTTTTGTGTACGCTGTTGGCACGTCACCTCTTCATTTAATTTCGTTCTCAAATTACACCACCCAGTGCAACTTGTTTGCACATGTGGCAAGGATTTCAAAAGGAATATAAACCTGATCCCAAGCCCACCAGAGTTAAATAACACATCCTCCTCAGCTTCCCTGGATAACAGCCCTGGCAGAGGGAGCAGTGAGCCACCTTCAGGGGCTGTGGGTGTGATGGCTGCTTCTGGGAGGTTTGCCTCTCTCTGAGCTCTGGTGTGCCCTGGCACAGCCTGAGACAGCCTAGAGTTCTGGTGTGCCCTGGCACAGCCTGAGACAGCCTAGAGTTCATGACCTGGGAAGTTTAGAATTTCAGTTTATCTGCTATGTGGCAACATTGTAAGCAATATGGCATGGTTGGAAGTGGCGTTTGTTCCACGGGCTGTTAAAGCAAGGTCTGCTGATTGAGAAGCAGCATGCTCTCTGTGCAACCCTCTATCTGTTTTGGGCCTCCCTGGAGCAGGACAGCCCTCCCAGGTAAGCAACACTCTGTCCTCTCCCCAATACATTTGAGGGTGTGAAGCACACAGGGACCCCAGCTCCCCTAGGACCTTCAGGAACTCCAGATCAGGGACTAAGAGCTGAGGCAGTAAGTCCCGCGGGGCTAGGTAAGAAGAAGGTTTCCCAATGGCACTACTACCCCCATCCTGATGTATCAGAAAACATTGCTGAACAGACTCAGAGTGGAGAGACATTGATATTCCTGCAGATGTTCCTTCCAAGCAGAGGTTTCTCCTTTCCACACCAGCGGGGCCCCTGCCACCCCCAGAATTGTCTCTTACTGCTGCAAACCTGACATAACCTCATTGACTTCCTACCTCCCACCCTGCCTCAGTCTGTATCTACCAACTTCTGTTCCCTTTCCTGTGGGTGCCTCTGCCCCTCCCAAATTCCCTCAGCTCAAGGGGCACAGTTCCATACCTTTGGGCCTATCAAAACCCACTCCATAGTTTTAGATGCCACAGAGAAGCCCCACAGTCTCTCAGCAGTCAGAGTTATTTGGCAAGGTGCTGTACAGGATGCAGGGGGCAAACTGGTCTCTGCCTTTCTCCGTTTGTAGGACATCACATTCTCAGTTTATCCACTCTATTCACATTTTATTCACTCTATTCATAAGTGTATTTTGTCTACGTGGTCTGGAAGTTTAGACAGGGACTCTGAAAAGAACATGGTAACTTTTGAGGATCCATCTCAGCTTTTTTTTTTATTTTTCACTTGCTGGAAAAGCAAACAAAATTTTCTTCTTCCCAAGACTGATACGAAGGTCTTACACACACTGCAGACCTGGCAGGAGTCATGAAGGCAGATCCCTCTTTGCAGCAGAGTAAGAGAACTACCCCAAACAAACATGCTGGGTTGACCTCAGGTACAGGAGAAGTTGGCAAAGGCTGGCTGTGTAAGGAGATATCTTTTCAGCTGTTTCCAAGGTCCATCCTTGGAGGACACACTTAATTTTCTCCCAATGCCCCCAGCAAGAAGAAACACCCAGAAAACAAAGTTGCTGGGAAAAACTCTGCCTTAATGTAGCAGAAAAGCACAGAGGAGGTGAATCTGCAGCTGGGGGGAGCGGGTGCTGTTCCATGAAAATAAACGAAGCTGTGCTGCTCTCTTCCAGCTGAAGATGTGACCTGCAGTCCTCAGACGCATAATACGTCACATATAACGTGTAGCAGACTGTCTTCCTCATTGGGGATGTTACTGTTTGCAGGAGGAGTACAGGAGACTGAAACAAGTCTTGGGTTCTCTTTCTGCACCCCTTCTCTAAAAAACTGTTAGCCAGTTTCTTCCTTATTCTGTATGTCTATTCCATCCCAATAGCCTAATTATTGCAAAGAGTTCATTTCTTGCTCAATTTATTTTGCCTTTTACTGGTGTTTTACTGATCACAAATCCTCTAATAGTTTGTCCAAGATTTTTTGCGTTCTCCAAATATCTGGCAGTTTCAAAATTCATGTATAACTCAGGAATGAGCTGTGAGGTCTTTAGGATCATCGGCTTGTACCAGAACCACTTCCGGATAAGTTTTCCCACCTTTTACATACTTTCCTCTTTAATGAGATAATGACAGTTCTGACAATGACAGCTCTCCAGTACTCAGGGATGACAGCATTTGCCAATAGATTTTCTAGTTCTTCAACATGGTACATCCAAAGCACAGTCTTTGGGAAGTATCTACGTTTCTCCAGCATATCTGATCCTAGAGCTGTTTTCAGGACACACACACTGGAAAACTTTGAACCATGTTATGGAAGTGAAGGGACTATCTTTTCCTCTAGAGTTCCCATCTTGAGCAATCTGGCTCAGGGAAACATTTGAAACTGACTTCCAGCAGGCAGCTGGGACAAGTTGTCTGTAGCACGTTTCTTATTCCAGGGAGTGGGTGTGACTACGTATTCCACTATTTGTCCCGCTTGTAGGCAAGCTGCCCCTCTGAACTCCTCTTTATTAAGGCTCTGGATTATTTAGACCATCATTGATATTAGATCTTTAACTTTATAAACTAAATACTAAATCATCACATTGACATAACCTATATATTTGTTCTTTCAGAGCAGTTTCCCATCTGCAGGGATCTGCATCTGGGTCCAGAGGGGCTACAAACCCCCTATGAGTTATTGAAATTGGATCTGCAAGAAAAAGGAAACCCTTATTCTGAAGTGGTTAAATCTCTCATGCCACTGCAGTCGGTGCTTTCTTACCCAGTTAATATAGTGAGTCTGCAATATTGGCAAACCCACAAATAAGGTCTTCGTAGTAAATTCAGAGCCCCACGAAACTCTGCACATCTGTGACTGCCTGGGAAATTGCCCAGTCCTGTGCACAGCCATATTTTTCTTTTTGCTAGAGAAAACTCTCTCTTGCCAGTTTGTGCGTCCATGAGAAGGAGCCTCTTTTCAGAGCAACTCTCATTTCAGGAAGCTCAAGTTCAGTGCTAGCCTTGATCTGATCCCAGGCTAGCTGTAAATGCAGCCTTTCTTACCAGCAGTCTCTGAGGGTGCCCTGAGCCATCTCGGCAAAGCAGACAGGCTGAGAGGGACCTATTTTGCAGTGACTGCTTCCAAGATCACTCAGTGTCAGCCAGATGCCGGCACTTTCAAGTGCTGCTTACTGACACAGTAGAAATGCTGTCTCCTGCCTTTCACCCCTGCTCTTTGCTTCCACTGCCACTTGCCAACTCTTCTTAAAACTAAGTATGGAGGGCAGGCTGCAGTACCCCAGGTGTTGTTCTCTCACGGCAGTGGCTGTACCTACAATGGTGTTACTTCTTTCAGCACGTTCTACTTTGTCCTGAGGCACGCAGTACCGCCTCCCTTCACCAAGCCTGTGGATGACGTCCAAGTTACTGCTGAAGGCACCTCTAGGTCTTCAGTGGTCTGTACAATGCCTTCTCCACAGACAGTGTGGGGCAGTTTAATGGGTCATTGCCCCTAAAGATGAGACTTGAGTCTTCATTATGAAGTAGAACAAGTGACTTCAGGACTCAGAGGAGCTGTCCTTGATCCCTTACCCTTAGGCAGAGCTCCACAGTTTTTTTCATTAACTAGTCATTAAAGAGACGTCTGACCTAGCACTCACACTCTCTCTGTTTGCTGCCCATAACTCACAACTGCACAGTCACCATATGTTCTGGCTCTGTTGGTGTTAGCAAGAATTTTGGCTCAACAGAGGACTGCAACTATTATTGGCCTCCAAATCTGCACTGCCTGCAGCCTGGAGGAGTTTCCTTCACATAACATTTAACCAGCTTCTCTCTGGCCCAAACAGCCCACCACGCAAGTGGTGCTGCCCAAGTGGTGCTCTCTGGCAGGAGATGAGCTCGTGAGCACTTCAGGGGCTCCATGACAGAGCCAGCCTGAGCAAGGGAGGATCATCACAGCATTAGCTTCAAACCTGCACTTCTGCTCCAAAGCAACCTGCCTATGCAGGCACCACCCCTGATGCACAGCAGCATTCATCACCAGGATTTCCCAGATCTCAAGGTGCATCTTGCATCCTCCTCAGCTTTCTTTTACTATCTCTAACCCTTCTACTTCCTTGTACTTTCAGGTCAACAAGCTGCACCTTTTCCCCTTCAAAGCTGGGCAAGGGCTTTCATTGGGTACCACCAGTTACTCCATTTTGTCCACACTCCAGGCTATAGTTATGGTGGTATTTCTCTACCTGCTCCCCTGAAATGAGCAATTAACAGGGCTAGCAAACATTTTCCCCTTTGTACAAACCTCCTTCCTTCTGATCACTCAGAAGTGCTACAAGGAGGATTCCTGTCCCATGTGCAGACTCTTGCCCATACTCACAGTGTCTGCAGCACTGAGCTCCTCTCTCTCTGCCCCGCAGCAATGTCCCCTTTCAGCATACAGCTGCAGCTGAGCCCCGTGACAAATTCCAGCACCTCTCAGAATGCCTCTGGCCTCCTTTTGCTGGTCTTTGCAGGCCAGGCCAAGTCCAGCTGAGTCCTTCTAAACTGGTCAATTGCCAAAGCATCTTGGCAGTCTTTGCTGGAGGTGTGCCAGGAGGGAAGGTTCCTCAGGTTCTTCCTAGCTTGTGTAGATTCTCCCCTTCTCTTCCCTGAGACCCCAGTGAGACTGAGTCTACTGGATGGCTTCTGGCTTTGGAATGTGTGCCCACTTTTTTTTTTTTCTTCTTTGTTTGCTGCAGGTAATGTTTCAGACCCACTTGGTTCCTGGGAAACACTGTTGCTGTCCATCTTCTCTGACACAAGAGTTCTGGGCATGCCTTCTCAGATCATTCACTGCAATTTTTTGGCCGGTTTCTTATGTATTGGTACAGTTTGACTTCTTTCTTTCCTATTTCTGCAGTTGTGACAGTGTTATAAAGCCAGGCAGTAGAAGTCCTCTGACAGCCTTAATTCCACAACAGGTTTCTGACTTTTGCAACTTTTTGATTTCCTTGTGCTGTTGGTATTTTTAGCTTTTTTAATCCTTACTGCTGTCCTGCTCAGTTAGTAACCTCCAAGCTTGCCAAAGATTCCTTGGCCTCCTCTGTCCCCGGAAAAGCTGCTGGTCCTCAGCCATCTGGTTACTGGTTCCTTATTCATTTATTTTGAACCTGTTCCAGCTTCTTCTGCCCCTAAAAAATTTTACCTCCAGTCTCAAGCCATCTCCTAAGCCTTTCAGCAAAGCCTTCAGATGTTGCTTTAATCCCTTCTGCAAGGTCTCATGCTCTTTTCTTGGGTCTTTAGACCTTATTTTAGTCACTTGTGATAGCCTCCATTTCTGCAGGTTTTGTTCATAGAATTCCACAGGAAGTCTCAGTGCATGGCAGAGCACAGCATTCCTGTTTTCCTTTCTCTACTGGAAACAGCTCATTTGATGTAAACTGGAATTGCATTTGCCTACTTGGCAACCCTGTAACTTTGGAGTCTCATGGTCAGAGTGTGGTGAGTATGAGAAGAAGGTACTTCCCCCACCCCCACCCCCCTTTTGCATTTCTATGTATTGAACCTCTGGCTTCAAGCAGAGATGCTTCCAATTCACCTTTAAAAACATTTTGCACAATTACAAACCATCTCCATTATATTTATAAAGGCCATCATGTCTTCCTGAATAGTCCCCTCCTACTCTTTATAACTGATGCTGCTTTATTTTGCACCCACCTATTTATTAAAAATATAAATCTTCTGAAGATATTCCAGGAGTGAAATTCCCTTCCAGCACAGTCCCAGCATACCCCCTTCATAGCCAACTGTCTTCTTTTCTCTCACCAGCTCCTTTTCCACCTCAAAACTCTGCAGTGGTCCTTCATTCCTCCCACAAGATATTATATGCCGGAGTTCCTTGACAAGAAAATGCTTCTACTTTAGATTAAGTACTCATTTTCAAGAAAGAGCCTAACTCAGACGGAGCTGTTCTACAGATCCTTTTTATACTCCAAGGAGGGGAGTAGGCATGTTCAGGGCACAGTTTATCTCATCTTGACATGGGAGGCTGAAACAGGTAAATAAAGATATTTACAAGAGATCCTCTGCCCACTGTGAATAGAAAAAGACACTCAGGACACGAGAACAGGAGCAGATTACTACAGTTAGGTGGAATTATCTACCTTCTAGATACTCAGACTTTCCCTGAAATACCTTCTGTGATGCCTTTAAAGATGGCAGGGGGAAAAACTGCACAAGCTGCCAAAACAAGGTTCCAGAGAACTTCCATCAGTTTTGACTGGCCTTCTGTTGACTTGTCTCCTGTAACTGATTCCTTCCTGAGCCATTTGAAGAAATTTGAGTTAAAAAAACTTGAAGCCAGTGACTTCTCAGTCACTTATAAGTGCTGCTATATAGAACATAGTTAAAAAGCAGTATCAGTGTGCACCTCTTACCAGCCTTCTCAAAGCTGTATTAACTGAAATCACTCTAAAATCACGTTTGCAGTGACTTCTGTTTGCTTTGTTCCCAGTCACAGCTGCCAACAGGAAAAAAAATCACATGAAAAATGCGGTAAAATCCCATACCAGGGATACAAATTTGGTCTACAACTCCAGGACCATCAGCTGAGAAAAAATCATCTCTAAGTCATCATATTCTCTTGTTTGCTTGTTTCTTATAGCTGTAGCTACAATGAGCTTCTCCCACACCTGAGATTTGATCCTTCCCTTACCTTCATTAGTAATGCACTGATTACCAGGGGTTTTGTACAAATACTGTTCAATAGTGCCAGAAAATTCATAGCAGGAGTGCTGAAGTTAACACTGGCGTGAGCTCTCCATATGGAAGATGTAGTGGTATGAAAACATGCCTAAGCAACAGAGACCCTGTGTTGCCCTACCCAGAATGATTTCCAAAGCATCCCAGGGATGCCACCTTAAATTTAGGAACCTGCCTCTAGTCAGAGTTCAAAGCTCTCAAAGCCACGGGACTGTTACTAGAAGAAAAAAGGAAGTAAGAAAATATATAAAAATCTAATATAACTCTTGAACAGCCTCTGCTGCTCCACAATAAAAGAATAATAGTGTGTGGCCCTCTTACAGTGCTTTATCTGGGGATCTCAGTGGTTACACAATGGGTGAGTTAGTTTGTCTCTTAGCCTNTCCAGCTGGCTACCAGTACCAGGCAGCCACTTGCTCACATGGGAGGAAGGGGGGTGGGGAGGAGAATAGGAAAAAAAGATAAAACCCATGAGTTGAGATAAGAAGAGTTTACTATTGAAAAATATAATAATAATAATAATAGTAATAATAATAGTAGTAATAATTAAAACAACAGTAGTAATGAGAAGGAAGACAGCAAAAAGAGAGATATAAAGCCCAGGAGAGGCACGTTATACTCAACACAATTGCTCACCACGCAACTGACCAATGCCCATCCCATCCCTGAAGCACAATCGACCTGTCCCAGACAACTCCCCCAGCTTATGTACTGAGCATGATGTTCTATGGCATGGAATATCCCTTCGGCTAGTTTGAGTAGCTGTCCTGGCTGTGCTCCCTCCTGGCTTCTTCTCTGCCTCCTTGCTGGCAGAGCATGAGAAACTGGAAAGCCCTTGATTTTGGGTAAGCACTACTTAGCAACAACTAAAACATCAGTGTGATACCAACATTGCTCTCATGCTGAATCCAAATCACAGCACTGTACAAGAAACTAGGAAGAAAACTAACCCTGTCCCAGCTCAAACCAGGACGCTCCCTTTAGGCACAGGAAGGCTGCAGAAAAGCTGAGGCTTGCGTGGAGCATACCAGAGGCAACTCGACATTTCTTTGCTACTGTNATTCCAGGAGTGAAATTCCCTTCCAGCACAGTCCCAGCATACCCCCTTCATAGCCAACTGTCTTCTTTTCTCTCACCAGCTCCTTTTCCACCTCAAAACTCTGCAGTGGTCCTTCATTCCTCCCACAAGATATTATATGCCGGAGTTCCTTGACAAGAAAATGCTTCTACTTTAGATTAAGTACTCATTTTCAAGAAAGAGCCTAACTCAGACGGAGCTGTTCTACAGATCCTTTTTATACTCCAAGGAGGGGAGTAGGCATGTTCAGGGCACAGTTTATCTCATCTTGACATGGGAGGCTGAAACAGGTAAATAAAGATATTTACAAGAGATCCTCTGCCCACTGTGAATAGAAAAAGACACTCAGGACACGAGAACAGGAGCAGATTACTACAGTTAGGTGGAATTATCTACCTTCTAGATACTCAGACTTTCCCTGAAATACCTTCTGTGATGCCTTTAAAGATGGCAGGGGGAAAAACTGCACAAGCTGCCAAAACAAGGTTCCAGAGAACTTCCATCAGTTTTGACTGGCCTTCTGTTGACTTGTCTCCTGTAACTGATTCCTTCCTGAGCCATTTGAAGAAATTTGAGTTAAAAAAACTTGAAGCCAGTGACTTCTCAGTCACTTATAAGTGCTGCTATATAGAACATAGTTAAAAAGCAGTATCAGTGTGCACCTCTTACCAGCCTTCTCAAAGCTGTATTAACTGAAATCACTCTAAAATCACGTTTGCAGTGACTTCTGTTTGCTTTGTTCCCAGTCACAGCTGCCAACAGGAAAAAAAATCACATGAAAAATGCGGTAAAATCCCATACCAGGGATACAAATTTGGTCTACAACTCCAGGACCATCAGCTGAGAAAAAATCATCTCTAAGTCATCATATTCTCTTGTTTGCTTGTTTCTTATAGCTGTAGCTACAATGAGCTTCTCCCACACCTGAGATTTGATCCTTCCCTTACCTTCATTAGTAATGCACTGATTACCAGGGGTTTTGTACAAATACTGTTCAATAGTGCCAGAAAATTCATAGCAGGAGTGCTGAAGTTAACACTGGCGTGAGCTCTCCATATGGAAGATGTAGTGGTATGAAAACATGCCTAAGCAACAGAGACCCTGTGTTGCCCTACCCAGAATGATTTCCAAAGCATCCCAGGGATGCCACCTTAAATTTAGGAACCTGCCTCTAGTCAGAGTTCAAAGCTCTCAAAGCCACGGGACTGTTACTAGAAGAAAAAAGGAAGTAAGAAAATATATAAAAATCTAATATAACTCTTGAACAGCCTCTGCTGCTCCACAATAAAAGAATAATAGTGTGTGGCCCTCTTACAGTGCTTTATCTGGGGATCTCAGTGGTTACACAATGGGTGAGTTAGTTTGTCTCTTAGCCTAAACCAGAAAAATGTCCGAAACAGAGCTGTGAGAACACAGTGCCTCTCCAGTTCAAATCACAAGTCTCTGCGAGCCCTTCAGCCCTTCAACACATGGAGAAAGCCTCGCTCATGGAATATACCTTGTTTCATCTCCATGACACGGTTTAGCTCCAGCTGGCAACCAGTACCAGGCAGCCACTTGCTCACATGGGAGGAAGTGGGGTGGGGAGGAGAATAGGAAAAAAAGATAAAACCCATGAGTTGAGATAAGAAGAGTTTACTATTGAAAAATATAATAATAATAATAATAGNAGCAACAACTAAAACATCAGTGTGATACCAACATTGCTCTCATGCTGAATCCAAATCACAGCACTGTACAAGAAACTAGGAAGAAAACTAACCCTGTCCCAGCTCAAACCAGGACGCTCCCTTTAGGCACAGGAAGGCTGCAGAAAAGCTGAGGCTTGCGTGGAGCATACCAGAGGCAACTCGACATTTCTTTGCTACTGTTCCTGTGCTGATACTTATGGCATCTTCTGCATACTAAAAATACAAAGTAAACTTGAATTACTTTATAAGAGAGCTTGAATTTTAATACATATATATAGCATATATATGTAAATAACATATATGTTATATATACATAAAAATAATCCCTTGTACCGAAATATATAGGCAATGAGGCAGATGTGTGCCTTCTAAATATGAAAACCTGCTTTTTCTTAGCATCTTACATACAAACTCTTTTTGGTAGAGAAATTCTTGCCAAAATGAAGAAGCTTTCTACCAGAATTTGAGGCACAAGAATAAATGCAAGATATTTTTAACAGCATGTTGGTCTTTAATGGCCCAGAATTGTGCATAATTTATCTTGAACACCAGTCAGGTAAAGTATCATTCCTCCAATTGTTTTGTAATAATTGTATTCCTCTAATTGTTTTTCAAAATCTTTCTAAGACATTTTGTGCCACGTGTTGTATTGGATGTAGACCTCTAGATATCCAAACTGCTGTTGATTCCTCATGTTTAAAACCCTCAAGCCAATGGAACCAGGCAACAGTTTCCTGCACATTAGAGCTAGCACAGCATTGTTTAAATGTAAACAACCTAGATCGCAGTAGCCCTTGTCTTTGCCTTCCTCAGCTGGAAGGTGATGGCTTCCCATGATCAAACAAAACACTTCTTCAATGCTAGGTCACTTTCTTGGTCTCAACACTGAACAGGCTGGGCTCACTGTAGACACTGTCCTTGACACAGATTCTTTCAATGTGTAGGGAAAGTTGTCAAAACTAAACCGGTAAAAAACTCCAGCTAGCCAGCTCTCCCAGTAGGTTAAGAAATATACATGCTAAAATGCCAGGACTGTCCAACGTTTCACTTGAAATTCTCCATAGCAACACCAATTTGGTACTGTAGTTGCAAAAGAGAGTATAAAAAAATCTAAGATCTACAAAAAAGGCCCTTCAACTTTAAAGCGAGCGTATTCTCGGAGTAGTGAAGGGTCTGTTGTGCAGATGGCTGTTTGCTCTCCTTGCTGGGAGCAGACACTCTTCACTGAGGAGGAAAGGGGAGTCAGATAGCGTATTACCATGCGAAAGCAGCGAGCTCTGCCTATGATGACTGCAATATTAACTCCCAGGGCTTCCTGCGGCTGAGAGGCAGCGGCGGCAGCGGCAGCAGCGAGTTTCACTTGCCCCCTGCCCCCCACCCCCAAGCTTCCAGGTTCAATAAAGATTACATCATGGAATAAGTATGCCATGTAAGCCTGAGAATCAAAGCCGTCACAATTGGCGGCTGTTTAACTGTAATGTCGCTGAAACACACACTCCCCCTATGTGCACACACTTTCCCCCGCTCCCCTCCCGGCCCATCCCGAGCCCTCCGCGGCTCCTACGATTAAGGGTAGTGTTACTGGGGAGAGGAAAATCTGATCAAAACTGTCGACCGCAAACTGACAATTTTCTATGGATTCAATAAAGGCCACCTTAACGATTTCCCTAATTAATGGATGACATCTTTGGCTGGAGGAGAGGCGCTGTATTCTACTCTGCCTTAGTCTTTGTTAACCTTCTAATTAACTTTCGTAGGTCACCCAGGTCTCCCAAACCTAAAAGTGAAGAGAGCCATTGTGCTAGAAGCAGTAAACTTACTTTTTCTGCCTGGGTACTTAAAAGGGAGAACGATTATAGGCAGGGAAAAATAACTCCATTTAAACTCTTTGTGACTGCACAGAATGCATAGGTCCCTGCCTTAGAAAATAATTGAAACACCTTTTATGCCAATATTTGCATGCATAATACACCAAATTAGCAAATATACATCTAAATTCAGCTGCAGCTCCAAATTGGTTAGGGATCTGGAGGGGGTTTTTTTTCTTTTTTTTGGAGGTTTGGTTTTTGGTTTCTTTTGGAATGAGAACTTCAGTAGGTCAACAAAAGGAATTGGATTTCTTGAGCAAATTGCAACTGCAACAGCCACCAGCTTTTACACGGCATGATCTCCAGCAAAGAGCCTGGGCTAATAGTACACACACACATTCTAACACTATAATATTAGGCCAGATTAATCCCTATGGTAAGACCATTGAAGTCAATGGAATTGTATCAGAGATGAATTTGGTTCACTGCCTTTTGTGGAATCTAATACGAATTGACCATTGAGCTGGAGGCATCAAAGATGATAAATGCAGCCCTCTTTCAAACAGTCTGATGCAACCCAAAAAGGGCAGGCAGAAGGCATTTAGGATGGGTGGCCTTTTCTTCTGTCTACAGCTTTCTCAGGGAAATTCTGCCCTCATTCACGCCCATTGACTGAAGTCAATTAAATTATTTTAATAAATTGTAATTAAAATTCACAGTGTACAATGAAAGATTGAAACTTCATAGCATAACTTGACTAATAAACCTGAAGTTAATTGCTTCTTGAAAGTAAAGATTTAGAGTGCTTTGGCTTGCAGAAAAGACATGAAATTAATTGTTCAGAGTTTTTTCTACTCAGCAGAGGACAACAGAGAGGAGTAGAAGAGAGTAATAATTGTTCCCCAATATAAACACACAGATGCATATCCCTGCACAAATATCTGACTATGCAACCCATATTCTTGGACAGAATTAACTGAGCTTAAAATTTACATTGAAAAGAAGTCTGAAACAGTATGGTTTGAAGAAAATTTTTGAGTAACTGAGGAAGAAGCCTGATATAGTAATAGAAACAGGCCTGAAAATCAGGCTATCTCCAGACTTATCCTTCACTGCCATTGGTTCACAGTGGAATATGTCAGCTTTGACCTTGATGCAGTTTCTCCCTCTTTAGAGAAGTTGTGTCAGTGAAGTAGCATTAAAAAAAACCCAAAAGGCCTTGAACTAATCAGGTGTGAAAGCAGCAGTCATGCAAAATGCAACATGCCTGACCAAGAGTCTAAGCTCTTGAAGTTCTTATTTTGATGGTTTGATTCTGGCACCATATGCATATTTTATAGTAGAATAATTGGCAAGTACATTGACATCTACAGCTCTTTACTCTCCAAACAGGTGATGCAAAGGACTGGGCACAAGAATAAACGTAAAGTATATTGATGACTCTCCCAAGAGTCCCTTGAATGCCCTGGAAACATCTTGGCCATGGATAAGCAAGACCCAAATCTCTGAGGATTATCAAAAATACCCTCAGTTGGACACGCCTTACGTGTTTCTGCCTGCAATGTCCTGAAGGATGTTTGGCATCATGTGGGACTAATTGATGGGAAAAAACAATCAAGTTACAGGTATGGGATCAAGATACAGAAAAGAAGCAATTCACCCTCCCTCCCTCCCTCTGGAAGCTTCATCTGTGCATATCTGGAGGTCTAATGAAGGCCCAGGGCTCTACCATACTCCCACTGAGCACAACTGGGCAACGTTTTTCCTGACCATTCAGAGGAGAGACAAGCGATCCCGCATCGGTGGTTATGTATTGCCCTTTATAGCTTATGAAAACTTTCAGGGTCCCCAGCACCAGGCTCTCCATCAGAAAGAGTATTTGCACTAAAGCCAGAGGTCTTCATGGGAGGGGATCACTGTTAAATTCTCAGGAAAACTGGGCTCGTTCTCAGACACCAACATAAACCTCCCGTGTGACATGGAGCTGGGGGAATTCATCTCACCTGACTTTTAATAACCGTGTGACGTTTTCTGCACCTGAGCCTTGTGAGACTGAATGCCCTGAGAATCAACGGAAGACATCGTGCAACTACTAACCAAAAAGTGTTTGTTTTGGATGTTTGGTACAGCAAGAATGAACTGTGCTCCAGGAGAGTTTTCCTACGATTGACTATTAGAAGTCCACACACAAAATTTGAATTGCAAAAATTTGCAGCTAGTAATGCAAATGCCTGTCTGTGGGCAGATGAATCCCACTTTCAGTCCCTCTACACCTTGATTTCCCGTTTGTGAGAAGGAGATAATGATTTTTGCATTCTTCCATTTTCTGCCCTTTTTTCCCTCCTAAACAGTAAGGCCCCTAATCACCTGTCTAGGATTCACGTGGCAGGAAGTGGACAGCTACTTTTAGCACATCTATTAAATTGGTATTTTTATTAATTTCATCCAAATTCAAAATCTAAAATAGGTCTGAGAAGTGCATCACAAAATATATTTTTTTCTCAGTACAAAGAGGGGGAACATAACCAAGTCTGCAATTTGGATTTTTAAAGTCAAGTAAAATTAATCTCCTCTGTTTGTTTATACAATACCAATCACAACAGAGGGCTCTGATAAAAATAGTTTTGATTTCTTGCAATACTGTTTTAACTGCTCTTGCATCTTAAGTAATCCGATGACTAATTAATTGGGAAAACCTAGTTAATACTCAGTGGAAAAAAATGTAAGACATTTTTCTCAATGTCATAATTTAACCCCAGCTGGCAAACACACAGCTGCTTTCACACACACACCCACACACACACACACACCTCCTACCAGTGGGGTTGGGGAGCAGAGTCAGAAAGAATTTAAAACCCATGGGTTGAGGTAAGACCAGTTTAATGATTGAAAAAAATATAATAATAACACTATGATAATAATTGTAAAAAAAAAGGAGACGACAGAAAGAAAAAAGTAGAACTTAAGAAAGACAAGTGATATACTATACAATTGCTTACTCCTGTTGACGGAATCCCAACCCATTCTGGAACTACTACCAGCCCCTCCCAGACAATTCCTCCCAGTTTGTATACTAAGCATG
>WAAG01015956.1:5292-25897 GCA_013390105.1 Tichodroma muraria | reverse complement strand
ATATTAAAGAATAAGAGGAAACAGTAATTTCAAAATACTTTACATGTGAGGATGAGCTGAGAGAAGATGCATTTAGCCTTGAATAGGTTTTCCAGAATTGTACATTTCTGTGGTAGCATATTCATGGATATTGAACTTTCTTGTGTTTTCCTGATACAGACAAGGAAAAAGGCTGAGTCCAAGCCAGTTGCTCTGCATGGAATCAAGTTACTCATCCCTTAGATTGTGGAAGCTTGCAGTCTATTTCCAATTCAGCTTTAATTTTCCAATTTACTGCATTTCTGTAGAAAATGTATATGTGACTTTGTATATGCAGATGAAGAACTTTTGTTGGCAACCTCAGCTTATGCTCACAAAGTGTTTTTAAGCTGAGCAAGCTGCATTAATAGCAGTCAAGTATTAGTGTTCATAGCTTGAGGGTAAGCAAAGGGACAGAGTGAAAAATTAAATTTTTTTCTTCCCAATTCTTTACTAGATCTAGAAAATGAAAAGTAATTTTGAAAAAGTGAGAAAGTTTCATTTTGTCCATAAAATGTCAGGAAAAAGAGACAAAAATGAAAAGGGAGAAGCAAGCTCTGACCCAAGTGTTCCATGCAAGGTCTCCACTGAATTTTCACTTGGGTAGCTGAATTGAGGACACTGAAATAGACTCTTTCTGTATTTGTGACATCTAAGTGACCAATACGTGTTTGTATTTGTACTTGTCCTGTTTTGCCAGAACTCAACATCAGGACTTTCTTGAGGCATTAAAATTCAAAATTTCAGTTTATTTCAGAACAAGTAAAGAAGAAAATGATCTTCTCTGCATTTTACTACTGTGGCTGAGTAAGAAGATACACATAATTTACTTTATG
This sequence comes from Tichodroma muraria, assembly GCA_013390105.1. Taxonomy (NCBI): domain Eukaryota; kingdom Metazoa; phylum Chordata; class Aves; order Passeriformes; family Sittidae; genus Tichodroma; species Tichodroma muraria. Next base: position 25,043 of record WAAG01015956.1, on the reverse strand, counting down.
TTTTATATAGTATATATGAGTACAAAATATGAACATTTATGCTAAAAGTCACATAAAAAGTAATTTGTAATTATACTATAAAACTGAAAATAATTTAGGATTGATCAAAAACTTTCATTTGACGGAAAGTCAAATATTCAGTTCCTTTTGTAAGGTTTCAAACTCTTTTTTAAACCCATTCAAAGTAATTGGACAACTTTAAAGTAAAAGCGCCATTTTAAAACAAAGAAGGGAAATAATACAGAAAATATAAAATGAAACATTTTAGCCTGTCATTCATCTTTCTAAGATCTCACTGTCAAAAATGTTAATTAAATTTAATCTGTCCTTCCGCTGCCCCCTTGCAAAAAGTGTTTTTCAGCATGTAAAATGCTCAGTGAGGACAAATAACCTAATCTACCCATGAGACCTCATGCTGCACTCCTTTCTCTAGTTTGCACGTTTTATTTGCCATTATTTGCATGCTCACAGAACTGCCCTGAGGTTCACTTACCCACAGAGCTGCGCACAGAAGTGTACAAGGCACACTCTTCACAAGTTTAAACAGAAAGATCTGTGATAACAATCTGCTACGATTGCTGCAGAATTTGAACAGCTGCCCTAAAAAATTTCCAAAAGTGCAGTGAGCAGCGTTAACTGAAACTCCAGCAGTGCCATGCTATCCTGCCTTCAGTGACCTGTCTCCCATGGGTCTTTCTTTTCTGCCTCCTCATGGTCAGCCACACCGGTGCTGCTGGGTCTGCTGAACTTCAAGATGAGGTCTGTGTGCTTGCAGAGGAAATTGGATTACTTTTTGCACATTTGCATGCTTGTTTTTCTTTCTTCTGTCAAAAACATTTTTGACCTGAGAAAGAAGGAGTTAATAAAAATAGGCTTTTTGCTCTTGAAATGTCAGCCACAGCTTCTCATCACCCCATGAAAAGCCCTCTTGTTTCCTTGCTCAGCTCCTCCTGAACTTCAAACAGTCCTATAATCCCGTTGACCTTAGAAGGTCAAAGATATATAAAAAGTATCATTCTTTGTGTAAAAGAACATTAATCATTCTTACCTAGCTTTTTATTCTCTTTTGAGGGCCCTGTGATATATTAATTAATGAACCACCTTCTAGAATTAACATATATAATTTCAACTCTTTTCTTAAGCAGGTAAAAGAGGAGAAATCCTTTCTGTCCCTGCTTTTACTGACTCCCTGCGTACAGGCATCTAATTTATTTTCATGATTAATTTAATTGCATAATTTAAAACATTAATATTCACTCAAAATGCACATACGTACGTCCAATTGTACTATAAATATTGTTTAATTAAAGAGTGGAAGAAGATATTCAACTATGCTGCTCTCAGTTTCTATGAATTTGGCAGGACTTGAAAGTCCTAGGAGTAAATTCTGATGTCAATGCAAATCTGGAGTTTAATTTAGGTCAATGAAAAAACCCTCTGGACTTTCAGCTGAAGGCAGAATTTGTTTTCCTTGAGGAGCTGTATCCTACGGTTTTGGGGGAAAGGGAACAGTCGAAATGGAAACCCCTCTGAAAACGAAGCAACTTCAGACAAACTTAATTAACCGTGCCTGTCAAAGGTCAGGGCGAGATCACCGCGGGAAACGCAAGCGCAAGGCTGAAGCACCGGCAGGAGAGCGAGGGCGAAGGCGGGCGTGAGCCCCCCGGGCAGGCACGGCTCCGTGCCGGAGAGCCAGCCGCCGAGTGCCGGGTGACTGTGCCTGCCAGGGAGGAGCCCCTGCCCCCGCAGGTGCTGCCTCTGCTGGCAAGCAGCTGGTGCGTGCTGATGCCAACAGGCAGCAGCTGTCACAGAGCAAAAGCGCACATCGCCCCTGCCATCGTGCACACGCCCGTGCGCTCCTGCATCAGGGCCTCAGCTCGGAGCAGGTAGAAGAATGGGCTGGATGGAGGAGGCTGGGGAGAACTGGGCTGGCACTGGAGCTGTTTTGAGCCTGACTTGTGCTTCCTCAGCTACTCATGCTTGAAGCTCTTGGAGGAGTAGCTTTCTTGAACTGAAATACCTGTTCACTAGTACTTTAGTTTCCTTTCCTTTAATTTTTTTTTCTTTCTATTTTCTAAGTAAGGTTTTTTTGCCAGTGGGTTGGCAGAACAGTTTTTGACTCTAGTTTCTTGAGCGGTGTTGTGACTGTCACATATTAGGAGCAACTCTGCACGAGATGCTTGGAAAAGGAGTGCACAGAAGCATTTTGCAATGGTGAGGCTTGAAGGAAAACCACAGGCTGCAAAACTGCATCAAAGTGTCACATCTGGGGAAAGCCCCTCGAGGTGATATGTACTACCTTTTTAACTTGATTTTTTCCTGGGTAAACAACATTTTGTTTACCTAGCATTTAGTGCCTTGCACTAAAAGAATGTAAGTAGCAACCGATTGCTGTGTCGATAAGTCAGGGAGTTGACGGGTCCAGATCCATCCACCTTTTTCTTGACCCTGCTCTTTCAAGACTGGAAAACAGTCTTGGGGACATACAGGGGCACAGCAATATCCTGTAATTTGGGTATCTGACACAGCTGTTCTTAGCTTCTTTCAGCCTTCCTGGCATTATTCCAGACTCAGCATAAAGCAGTCACTAATCCCCTTAAACCTTTGGAACAGAACAATAAGATGATGAGGGAAGGACAACTCTGAGTAGATGAGCAATCCAGGGGAAAATGTGCATTTTTAATGTGTTGTGCTTCCCTACAGAGAGAGGCAAAATGCCTCTCACTGGTGGCTGTCTCCTGCTGGCTACAGAAAGGCTGCTTCTGACAGTTGTACAGTTCCCTGGTATTTTTATCTTTCCTTCTCTCCTCCCCTTGCCAGGAAGCAAGGGGAGCTGCAGCAGCTCTGACTTTTTACCAGTAAGTTCTGTAAGCTGAAAATGAAATAAAATTATGGATTGATGCTGGGAGGGCAAGGGATGCACTACAAACAAAATGTTCTCTCTGTTGATAGCGTGAACTGATGAGCCATGGGGCTGCTCATGCCAGGGAAAAGCATGCTGTAAGCCAGAGAACTGAAACACTCTTGTACCTGTGAGAGTCTCGTGACTGTAAAATTCTCCTGTTTCTTAATGTGGGATCCTGCCGTCAGATCAATCCAGACCATCAGCCCTTGACCCTGCAACAAGTGTTGTCTTCCCAGTCCTTTGGCACTCACCACCCTTGCAGCAGGGCAGCTTTCTGGAGGTGTGATGGGTGCCCTAAGCTCAGATTGACAGCTCCCATTCCCCCTGAGCTTCCCCCCAGTGCGGTGAGGACCAGCCTCCTTCCTACACCAGGACAAATTATTTTAAGAGGTTCTTTCTCTGGGTCCTTGCAAGGGTGTAGGGTGTAGGCAGCACTGGGCTGTCTGACTTGGGCTGTCTCTCTGCTTGTTTTTTTTTGTTTTGTTTTTTTTCTTCTTCGTTTTGTTTTGTTTTAATTTCATCTCCTATTATCTTTTAATTTTATTTTATTCTCTGAAGCTTTAGCTACTTTTGTCCTGAAAGAGTTCAGGCACTTTTCTGCCTCCCAGGGATGTGATCCATTTTAACCTCCTACCTTCTACACTGATCCTGGCTTTTATCTACCCCCTCCTGCTATGCACTACTTTGGCCACTGAGCCAACAGATTATACAGGAGGGGCTTTCCCCAGACCATTTCCAAAAAATGAGGACTCAAAATCACATCATGAGAGATGTGTATTTACTGTTCTTTGTCAATATCTATTTCTTTGCCCAAGCCATAAGGGGCTTGCTTATGCCTAATCCCACTAAAGGTAATGGCCCAGCCATTACGAATCCCCACCTGGCTCAGACATCTGATATTGTGCATGAATTTCACTAAATTACCTCCCAGAATTTGAGAGAGATGGGTCAGTAGTTCAAGCCTGATTTGTGATTCCAGCCCAGCTTGGAAAACCATTGAAATCAAACCCTCCCTTAAGGTAGAGGGGACAGAATTCTCCTCCAGACACTTGCAGAGGAAAGTACGTAGTTGCCTGCAGGTTTATGGTGTGTGGGTGGGGGGGGGAGGGGGGGGGGTGGGGGTGTCTGAGAAAAAACATAAAACTTAACTTAGGAACCATCAGGCCAGGTGTTTTACTCAGTGTTATGGGTTTCAGGGTATTGGCAAGCTGTGATGCTCTTAATGGACGTCCCAGGTTTCCTGCTGGGACAGTGAAATGGGGCATTTAGATATTAGCAAAGAGCATTTCCAGATACACGTGTGAAGGAAAGAATTGAAATTGTAAGGGCTTGGGTGAAAGCTGAAGAATCTCTTGTTTTTATATTTGAGAACAATGAGCAGTTTATTCTGGGTACTTCAATGTGCAGGAAGGGTTCCACCTGAGCCCTCTCCTTTCAGTGAGAGTCCTGACACACTGCTTGCCTTGTCCTTGCTCAGATGCTTCCCAAAACAGAGAGGGCACCTGAGATGTGCACCACATACTGTGCTCCTATGTGTTTCTGGTGAATATGAGGAGTTCAAGAGAAGGATTTGAGGCAGAATCCTCATACAAGCCCTTTGCTTTCTTTTATTTTTATAGTGGAGCAAAGCTAGTAAGCCTGCCTATGAGAAAGACTTTCCATGTGTTACAAAGAACCTGGCTGGAGGAAGCTGACAGTTCATTGATATCCAGGAAGAGGTCAATTTCCTTCGTTAGAAACATATCAGAATAAGCCTATAGAAGTAATAAGATATTAAACCTCCACCTATTTAGTTTCTTGGACACTCCATCAGAGGAGAAGTGAGGGAAAAAGCAAAAAAAAATCATCAGTATGCTTGTGCATGCATATTGGATTATTTCTCCAGAAAGGAAAGTAAAAAGTCAGTCTGTGAGTATCTTTTTGCAGGTAAGGAGGAAAACCACATAACTTCTAGCTGTTGGATTTACAAACATCCACCCACCCCATCTTCCTTTACTTGAGAAGCCAACAACTTTCTGGATCATGCTGCTTCACAAATCTTAGGAGATTTTTAAAGAAAGGATATAGTACAGGATCTAGAATTTATTAAAATTGCCTGTGACTTTGAGAAAACCTGCCTTTGTGCAGCCTGGAGAAGAATCTATGCATAATATCCACCTTGATCTTATTTAGTTGCCTATTATTAGTCAGAATGATTTTTCACCTGTTTTTGAGTACCCTGTTGTGGGAAAATGATTCTGAAAAGTCATGATTTAACTAACAGCAACTATAGCCAATTTTGCTCTAGTAGCTTTGAGCTAATTCAGATTGTGGTGGTCAGGAAGAGGACAATATTTTTCCACCAGTCCTGTACCCAGTTTACAGAGCTCTAATTTAAGCTCTTTGGGAGCGCTGTAGCACCCACAGCTTGGGTGCTTCCAAAGACCTTGGGCATGCAGGCAGGAAACATCTTGCCTTCTTCACCACTGGAAAGAGCCAACAGACCCAGCCAGAGTGTGGACAGGGGAGCTACATTTGTCAGCAGGGCTGGGCTTCTCTTGCTCAGGAAGTGGTTCACCCTGAGAAAAAGGACTTTCAGTTCAGGAGATGCAGACAAAAGGAGAGGCAATGCCGTCATGACTCCTTGGTATACAGTCACTCTGTGGTATTGCTGAATATTCAGATGTGTGACAAATGACAATATGCCGTGCAAGATGGGATCAATAAGAGGGTGGGACCTGTAGGGATCCTGTCTTGATCAACACATTTATTGGACTATGAAGATCAGGATGGAATTGGGAAGGAGAGGCAAGGTAGCACAGGAAAGTGTCACAGAAGATATGACAAGACTGGAAGGGTAATGTGAGGCTTGGATATTTGAATGGTTAGCACTGCCTTGGGCTGATACTGTCTGTTGCCAGAGGATGTTCTCTGTTGCCTTCTGTAAGAAAACAGAAAAAGACATATTTTACTTGGAGTGTGCAAGGTGGATCCAGGATATCTACTGATAGTTCAGGGCTTCCACTGATTCACATGCTTAAGTACAGGAATGTAAGAAGAAATGCAAAATATTTCAGCTCAAAATACCTGCCCAAAAGGGAGAGAATTTCTGGTGTAGAAGAGATGGTGGGGTGGCTTAGCAGTGAATGTAGGCTGGGTATTGGTAGTCCTCACGGATGACTCCAGAGCTGATCTGCCAGGTTCCTCAGCCCTGGCAGATAAAGCCATACAGGAAGGTATGGATAATTAGGCTCCTCAATGACAATCAAACTGGAATGAGGCTTATAGGTGGGATGAAGGTACTGCAGTCAGTCAGAATCTGGGAAATATGCTACATTTCACCAGAATGTCTGGTCAAGAGGGACCTTAGAGGCTTAACCAAAAAATTAGGGACCATAAACTGCAAAGCAGATTCTGCGATAGCATGTGAGACAAGGTTTAAGCAACGTAAGACAAGCAGGTCAGGATTAGGAGAAAGAAAATTAGCAGAGGTCAAATCAGAAGTCTGTGAAGACAGGTCAAGAGCTAAGTGGGGAATTACAAGTGAGGTTCAAAGGCCAAAGCAAAAATTGAGCAGACAAGGCTGTATGCTGAAAACCCTATGGCAGAGTCTACCAGAAATTCTACAAGGACCAGAAATTCTGATTTTGTATTGCATCTCAGATAATTACAGGGACCCAGCTTTGAGGCTGCACTTGTCTTTCTTCAAAGAAAGGAGTTTTATTTATCACAGACAGAATCCTCTGAGATTCTCCCTTTTCTAGACCCTATGAAGATAACTACCTTTTGAAAGAAAGAGACCTGATGCACAGGATGGTAATTCTTTCTTCTTGTTTGAGGCAAACATTCAAAATTACTTCCAGTGTCCAAACCTTTCTAATCTAGACCCTTCAAGTCACCGAAGTCTGACTGCAGGAATTTCTGTATTACTTCTGTGGTCTATGTGCCATAGGCTGTGATCACCACAGTCCCTCTTGTCAAAAAGGGTTAGGATGCTTTAGAGGATGTCACACCTTGTGGCACCTGCCTAAGGGCTTCTTACCTGTTGCTGATGATTATTCTACTTAGTATTCTCTTTCCTCTGAGTCAAAAACCGGCAAGCTGAGAGAAGAGAGTAAGGTCATTACCATTTTTCTTGGCTTTAACAGGCTACAGACCCATATTATCAACTGCAATAAAATGATGCTGGAAAGGAATTGAATATTTTGGTGCAGAGTACTTGAATGAGCTTCAAAATCTTGTGTGTTCCAGTTGAAAGATCAACATAATTTTGGTTTTAGAACGCTGACTCTGCTCTGGATGGCTGCTGCTGTTATGACTTCATTAGTGTGGCACAGATTCTTGTCTCCCTCACCCTGACTTTACTCTGAAGTAGCTCTGTCAACTCACTGGAGATATATCTGACTTAACTCAAGCTGAGAAGAGAATCAGGCCACAAATGTCATCTGCCTAACTCTTTCAGACAGGAAGGAACTTCTGGTTTGGATCCCTTTGGGTTAAGAGAAAAAAAAAATAAAAAAGCATAAAAAAAGCTTTGAAACCTCAAAAACAAACATACCCTTTCCTTCCCCTCAGCAGCAGGTTTTGCTTATAGAGTGATAGTATATGGCTCTATTTAGTGTGCTGGAGCTGCCCCACAATGAGACAGTACGTTTTCTATTTTTCCTTCTGGGAGGCAGCCGGCTCCCCAGCAGTGACGTGTGGACACAGCTCGGTTTGCTGCTGGAGCAGGAAGCAGTGGGTTTGCAGAGCTGACGCACTTTGGCTGCCTCTGCCACCTTCCATCCTCTGATGGCACAGACCAAGTTCACACAGGCAGATACGACATAGAAGGATGTTTATGCAGTGAAACAATGAAGTGTTTGTTTCAGGCAGCCCTGATGACACTGAAATTATATCACTAAAAAAGCGTCTTTTCTGATAATAATTGCAGCTTACTGATAGATCTAGATCTTGACAGATATTTTTGAAATTTTACTGCCTACATGACCCAGTGTGGGTGTAGTGCAAAATATCAAGCTAAAGCAGAGATAATGAGGATGACAAAACATTCGCAATGGCATGAGTAAGGTCCCAATGCAGAACAATGGCAGATCTGGGAGTCTGTCGTGGGTTTTCCTTTGTGCATGAAACCATGAAAACAGTGTTGTGGGTTGTCCATGGCGGATGTCACTCTATGCCACCCAAGCCATTCAATCACTTCCCTCAGCTGAACAGGGGAGAGAAAATGTAACAAAAGGCTCATGGGTTGAGATAAAGATAGGGAGAGATCTCTCAGTATGAAAGTGCTGAACACACTCGACTGGGGTAAATTAGTTATTTATTAATAGACAAATCAGAGTAGGGTGATGAGAAATAAACCCAAATCTAAAATACCTTCCCCCTACCGCTCCCTTTTTTCCAGGCTTAGCTTTACTCATGAAGTCTCTACCTCTGTTCCCCCAGCAGCACAGGGAGATGGGGAAGGGGGGTTGCAGTCAGCTCATCACATGTCTCTGTTGCTCTTTCCTCCTCGAGGGGAGGATTCCTTATGATCTTGCCATGCTCCAGTGTGGGGTCCCTCACAAAAGAGACACTCCTCCACCAGATTATCACAGGATCTTACATGGACTGCAGTTCTTCACAAACTGCTCCAGTGTGGGTCTCTCTCACAGGGTGCAGTCCTTCAGGAGCACATTGCTCCAGTGTGGGTCCCCTGTGGGGTCACTAGTCCTGACAGAAAACCTGCTCCAGCATGGGCTTCTCATGAGGCCACAGCCTCTTTCAGGCACCCACCTGCTCCGGTGTGGGGTCCTCCAGGGTGTGCAGGTGGATCCCTGCTCCATCATGGACCTCCGTGTCTGCAGGGAGAAAACCTGCTTCACCATGGTCTTCACTGTGGGCTGCAGGGGAAGCAGTGCCTCGAGAACCTCCTGCTCCTCTTTCTTCACAAACCATTGTGTCAGCAGTTGCTGCTCTGACATATAAATTCTTGCTCCTCTCTCTGGCTGCAATTTGCTCATGGGTAGTAGTTTTTCCCCCTTTTAACTACGCTATCCCAGGGACTCTACCACTGCTGCTGGTGGGCTCAGTCCTGGCCACCAAAACCATGCCATGTAAACCTGATACAAGCAGGCAGGTCCGGTGGTTTGCTAGAGGAAAACAGATTGGAAATTTTTTCTCCAGTGCAAGCTTTTTGGTTATGAGTACAGTTGAAAATATTGGTACAGAATTCTGTGTGACAACCTGACACAGAGCCTATTGGACTCAAGGATTTTTGTTCCTTACACAGGCCAGAAGAAGACCTTTTGAACTGTTACTTGTCTTGCCGGAACAAGTGATGAATGGATTGTTACTATAAACAGAGGTTTATTGGTATTAATTAATTACAACCAACTAATGGCAGATCTACTGATTGTAGATACCAATCAACTATTCTTAAGGAAAAATACTACCCCTGCAACTTCTATCCAGTTGATCTAGGAGAATTTGAGGCTCCTGATCTTCTTAAGGTGGTGTGAGGCCCAAGGTCACTCCTAGACTTCTGTCTGATGAATGGGAGTTGTTGTCTGGATGTTGTTTTTATTTGGTAGTTTGGTTTAAACCAACATATGTGTATTGTCTACACACTGTCAGAAGCTTTGGAAGTAGAGGCATCTACAAACCAGTCATCATGGTACTTTGCAGACTGTGCTGGAGCTCATGCAAGCCAGCACTTTACTACACAAAACAATAGGCTGAATTCATCAAAGTGACAGCGGGGTCAAAAGGGTGGAGTTGCCAAGGCGTAACTCACTGTAGTTAAAGGTAATTTTAGTTTTATTTCCTTTTTGATTAATGTTTAAACTTTGATTAAGATTTTTTCAGGGGAGAACAATAGAGCTGTGGGATAGATGTTTAAATTCAACTGATAATGCAAAACAATTAAAAATAAAAAGTCCCCCTAAACCTCTCAGCAGAACTTTTTCCAAGAGAAGTCCTTCACATCAAAGCTAAACAGGCAGCTCCCTTTCCACCTCTGTTGTTCATTCATTGTTGAATGAGGGCTGTCTGTAAGTAAAACTAACGTGTTGCCCATCTGTTATGCACAGCTAAAGGAAATTTAAAGACAATACTACCAGAACTCCCAAAGATACCATCTAACCCCATAAATAATTTATTTTTACAGCTCAGATCAAAGAGCTCATGGATACTGGACTCATTCTGTCATGGCATGCCCTTTGGAAGAAACTCCCACAGTCATGTGATTGTTTTTCCACTGCCCTCTGAAAAAGTCCTCAGGCTCAGAAATTCCCTTTGCTCTGACTCCCTCTCCTGTCCCCTGGATTATGTTTCATATCACTTACTCTGTGGCTGTTCAAACCATCCCCTCCAAATTACCAAGGATTTTTACTTTTCCTGGATGGTGCTGAGATCTCCTGTTGCCCCAAGGAGGGTGTTGGGTAGTAGTATGAGTGGTGGACTGTCAGAAACAGCTTGAAGAAGGAATTTTTCACCCCAAAGTGTGGGGCTTTAGGAAAATGTTGGTGCCATTCATACTTCTAGATAAAGCAAGGAAGGATTAGGCTCCCTTTGTGGACCATACCATGGCCCAGGGATTCAGCTCCTGTATAGTGGATTTAGAAGTGGTACCATGGTGTTATTACACATGACAGACTAGCACCTGTTGCAATATTTTTAAATCAGGTCAGAGCACACAGGGTTATGTGTCATGCTGGGTTATGTGTCTGGTGTGTCAAGCCACAAAAAGTGGAGAATAGGCTGCATAGAGGGGCAGACAAGTGTCAGCTGAGAATACATGACGGTCCAAGGCAATTGAGCAACCAAGACACTGGCTTTTCAGTGCTGACTGTGAGCTCTGTGGCTGCTCTGTATCTGTGGACAACTTAGAGTTCATGACCAGATGCAAAATAATGCAGAGACATTATCTTAAACCAGATCATTATATATAAACCAGACAAAATCAGTCTTCTCATTTTTAATTAAATGGTCACTACCGATTTTTCTCATGAAATAAGGAATATTGCTTCATCTATGTGGCAGCCATTGATAATGGCTGTCATACTGCTCCCAAGGACAACTTTTTGGAAACTGGTCCTTTTAATTTGGCAGAGCAAAACATCTTTGGCTCTAATATAATCATTTTGAGATTTGATCTTCCTCTCAGGCTGGTGAGCATTCTTAAATTCTTTTTCTTTCTTCTTTTACTTTGAAAAATTGCTGAGGAAACTTGATGACTTTAATACACTGTGATAACATTAATAAAAATAATCTCTGTAGCAGTCTGGAGTCCTCTGAGAGGCAGACTGCACGCACATCTCAGACAGCTTACAAAGCTCTTACAAAGCGTAGGAAAGTGCGGCCACGGCCTGAGATGTGTGGTAAAAAAAGACATATTCCCTGTAGCCTGTTCAGCCAGGAGGAGCTGGGGAGAATGGTCACACTCAGATTGCTTTTGTAGCTACTTAAGTTTCCCTGTTCATAGCCCCTTTTCATTCTCTGGAGGCTGAGATCCCGGTTTGGTGTGCTGGGCAAATCTGTTTTGAATTGCCATTCAGGGTATGTCTGAGCAGTGAGATGAGCAGTAGGGCTGCTTGTAGTGCAGATCAACATACATTTTGTCAGCTCTCAAAATGCCCGGAATGGGACCATTAATTTTTGAGGAATCTCAGCTATATCCTGCTCTAAGTCCTAATTATTTACACATACACAGGAAAAGAGACTTTTCTTAACATTGCATACTTAAGGCAGCAGCAAACAATCTGAAGATCTCATTACTTTAACATACTCATTGCTTTAATTACCGTGCTTTAATTAATTTACTGTGTTGGATCCATATCTTTTAAAAGGACAAAAGGCAATGTGAGCAATTATAGAGTAGCAACATCTGCATTGAATGATTCTTATTGCTTAATAAAGAACGTTGAAAGTGAAATAAAAGATTAGGACTACCGTGATGGACCTGAATGTAACTGGCATAGCTTTTGCAGTCTATTAATAAACTTCAATTAGGTCATAATAAAATAAAATAACAGATAAAGGAAAGTTGTTTGATACATTTAATTTAATTCTCATCTTGGTAAAAAGCTTGCACAAAATATTTAGACAGGTATGGTGCGAGAAACAAAGTGTTTTGAGAAATACCCCTTCCTGCCTTGGCAAACTCCAAGAATATTATAGCAAAATATTTCCAAAAAGGGAGTTGAATTCATTTCTTATGATAGAAGTTGCTTTATTTGCTAATGATATGCAATAAGAGACAAGAAAGCACCATGTAATAGCACAAAATCATTTCAATTAGTGTGACTGAGGAGAAACTCGGATGGACTTGACTTTCTTGATTGAATGCCAGATGAAATTCAAAGAAAGCTAGAAAGTAACATGTTTTTGAAAGAAACATTTGGAACTATGAGTTACCCTATCACCACAGAAAAAGATCTCAAACAAAAGCCGACCAGCAGAGAAAAGGAAGATCTCTGCAATGGGAGATAATCTCAGTTACTTGCTGTAGGTCTCGCGCGTCTCCCACTGAATCACCTAGACATGGTTGGAAACTGAACTGCATCTGAGAGTTTGACTCTGAGCCAGTATGGCATTTTTTAGATCCTGAAAATCAGTATTTGGGTGGTGTTGTGAAAGCTTTGCATTCAGCATATAAAAAACCCCCTCAGAATCAAACTGATTAGTCAAGTGCCTAAGAACTAGGATGCCAAACAATTAAATGCTCTGATATCTTCACAGAAATGTGGTTTCATCAGAAATACTGTTCTCAGTTTAGTTAGCCAAACTTAAAGACCAGTTTTAGAGTTTGTTCTAGAAAGGAGATAAATGCCTCTGGAGATGCTGAAATGGCCAGTCTTGAAGATAAGGCTGTGGACTATCTGGGGTGATTCCTCTGGCACAGTGGTGCATTTCCTTTGTCTCTAGGATGTCAAATATTTAGGCAATGACTGTTTCATTTCCTGAACTTGCATTCGTCTTGTTTAAAGACACACTTAACTGATGTTTAATAAAATATCGTGGATACTCTTGAATTTAATGAGTTGCCATGTCAGATTTCATTTAAATCCTTTGATTTTTGTCTTACAATTATAGCCTAAAGCTCTGTTTTTCATTTTGACCAGAATTATTGCTCTAGCTATTGGCACTGTGTTCCCTGTATTTACATACCTGCAAAATAAAGATTGAGCCAAACTAAATTAAAACTTAATAATAATAAAACCTCCTCAGAAAACGAAAACAACAACTGAGCTCCATACTTCACCTCCTCAGAAATCCTAAACCACAACACATCAGCAAAAAGTACCTTTTTTTGCTTTATTACTCAAGGCATGTTTATGTATTTTGGGCCTGAAATGAATGGGCCCTTCTTAAATACGACATCTGTGTATTTTAAAGCAAGCTAAACCTTTCTGTGGGGATTATGCTAAATTGACACCCACGGAGATTACAGTCTCCTCTTTTCATGTGGAGAGGATGTCACCCCACGTGTTTGTTTTTGTATGTGAGCATAGCCCATGCTCCTGCAGTGCCTAAAATAGGTGGTTTGCTGGGGTTGATTGAAGGATAACATAGCCCGTGTTGCTGAAACTCCAGGTCTCCTGGTATTTCCACGCATGCCTCTGCACCTAAGCAGTCATATCTGTGGCCCTGTTATCATGATCTGTGGCTGTAGGTATCCCCTAGTTACCTCCACATGTGAGCTGGAGTGGCATACTCTGACTTGAAGATCCTTGTGGGTCCCCTCCAGCTCAGAACACTTTATGATTCTACATAAAGAGCAGGCACAGGGCTATGTTACTTCACCAGAACTCATGAAGCCTTTTTGATAAGACAGAGCAAAACAGAAGGAGGCGTGTGCTGCCCTTGCTGCTAAAGGATTTGTCATGGAACAAAATGTCTCTTCTCTATGTGGCTGACATTTTCTTTTTAAAAACCGTTTCTGTTTGAAAAGAATTTTTGCAACAAATTGTAAGTTTTAAAAAGTGCTTGAGGTGAATAATTTTTTTTTTGCTAGGAAAATTTTTGAGATGTGTTCTGATATTTCAAATTTCTGGTGCAGAAAAACTTGTGGTTCTGACCTTCGAATTATGCTTTTGTTCTGTTTGGTAATGTCCCTGTTTTGCCAGTCTGTATACACAGGTATGTGAACAGAGTGATCACCAGTACAATGCAGAATAGCACAGAGGAGCAGGAACTCCAGAGTTTACCACGTGAAATCCCAGTCCCCAAGACCACTCTTTATTTTATATTACACAGTGGTACCTGCAAAACAGTAGCAGGCATTAGATATAGCTGTGGTGAGGACGAACAATCCATGCAAGAGTGCCTTTAGGAGATTAAGTTCTAGCATTTCCAATGCTCATATTTGCCTTTTTCTTAAATCATAAACCTGGATCTTCTACTAAATTAAATTTATGATGAGAAACTTATTTACAAGCTTGTTTCTGATTTAAAGTAGTGACTTTATGAGTGTATCTTTGGTCCTTTGTATGAGGCCTTTCAAGTACTGCCTGACAGGCAAACAGTTACTGCAACCATATTATTAAGAAGCAGATGCTCAGGTGTGCTGTGGTCAGGTAGAAGCAGCCTGTGCAATTAATTGGTGTATGTAGTTATTCATGCCACATTCATTGTAAGATGTATTGCCTTCTCCTTTTTTTTAATTGTTGGTGTAATCTCTTGAGAAGAAAGGTCTGCTGGCATTATTAATCTCCTGGCTAAATCAAGAGCCACGTTAAAATTGTAATCAAGTGTTTCCCCACTACCAGACTCTGTTTAACTAAGTAGCTCATGGGAGAGGTTTATTTCCCTTTTATAGTGAGTTCAAGTGAGACAAAGGATTTGTGTGGCCAAGGACTAAGAGAAAAAGGCCAAGTTAGTCTTTCTATTATTGTGCCCCTCTCTAAACCAAAACCCCAGAAGGTATATAAAACATTTCCTTTCTCGAATTCCAGTAAATCACAAAGTTATTTCCTCAGTTTTCCTTTACCTCAGCACAGGGATTTTACTTTTAAAGTAGAAAATGTTATTTATATTCTTCTGTGTTTTCCTTCCCTTCCCTTTCCTTTAATGCTTTTCCAGAGTTTACAGAATAAGCAAACTCTACAAAAGTAGTTTGAGAAAGTTTAAAGTGCATTAAACTTCCCCTCATTTATGAAGGAGAGGTGATTGAAGTGAAACATAGATGTGTTTGGGGTTTACTCTTTCAAGGTTGATAATGAGATTTAAAAAAAGGGTAAGTAAATGCTCCTTAATTAGGCACCTGTTATGTTCCATCGTGTTCAGTGCTTTAAGGGACAAAAATGCCAAGTGGCAATGACATTTTGTACAATTTTGAAAAGAACATTTCTGCTCACCCTTTGCTTAAGAAATACAAAGAGGCTGGCTTTAGTTTGCTAATAGATATTTTACAATCAGTTTGGGAAAAGTTATTCCGTGAGGTAAAGATCCTGTTTGAAGTGGAAGCTGTTCATCTGAAGAAACATCCATCACAAGACAAGAAAAGAATGATTTCTTTGTGACTGGAAAATCAATGAGACATCTGTTTTAATGTAGAGGCCAGAAATAATGCAGTGAGTTCAAAAGGGAATTATAAAGAAGGCTGCTTTTTGTCTCTTCTCTCCAGAGTCTGTAGAATGGGATTCAGCACAGTATTTTGCATTAGCAGGACTTCTTGAGTTTGTGTCCTCAACTAAGTGGTTGAGGTAGACCTTTTGAGGACACTGGTGTTTAGGGTTATGTGAGCTACTGGGGATTTGTGTTTAATGACCTCAAAAAAAACCCCTCCATTTGGGTCTTGATTTTGTCCCTGCTTCCCAGACACATATTGCTCAAATGGCCGACCCTGCCCTGTTCTCGGTGGGGAGCAGGAGCTGGAGGCTGTACAGTCTCTGGGATGCTTGGCAGGAGGTTGAAGCACCCACTCACTGTGGGCTTGCTCGGCCTGGGCTGTAGGCTCAGTGGGACCTGTGCAGACATCGCTGCACGTGGTACGATTGTGTCCATTTGTCCTGCTTGCTTGCTTTCTGTCCTCTGGAGCCCCCGTAAAATTTGTTGGGTCGCTGTCGCCTGTCTTTCAAGTGCATATGCAATGAATTCAGGTTTTCCCTTGCAGGCTCTTCTTTGGAGTCTCTTTAGCTTCCCTGAATAGTAATGGTGTGGGAAGCAGCCAAAAAAGGGTTACAAGCACTATACATCTGCTTATGCAGGAAAGACTCTCCCCACAAAACCCAGATGCCCTGAATGAGACCAAACCCCTTACTTGTAAGGTTTTTTGAGGACGAGAAGAAACGAGACATTGAGGACTCAATTGCCCCAAAGCACATTGGATCGGTAGTGTTTTATAGTTCCTTGGTGTGCACATACTGTGTAAGACATGAGACCAAGAGGAACCCCCAGGCATTAGGTAATGAGCTTGTTAGAGACCCACTGGTCTCTGTGGTGTAGTCTCCTTATGGCAAAACTGGGCTTGCAGATGTCTGTTTCTGAAGGGAGGAGAGAATAGCAAGAGGATATGCAGCTCCGGCAAGGTTTGAAATCTGAGACCAACGGTCACCCTGGAAACAGCATGTTCAAAGTCTGAGAAACCTCCTGGCAGCGCGTGGGTGGAGTGAAAAAAGTCCTTTGGGCAATTCCAACAAGTTGTGCTAGGCAGGAGGGAAAACAGCTACTGAGGGGACACACGCATATGTTCTCTGGGGGGCCATCTTATCACCCCTTCACTTAGAAAGCTGCTAAAAATGATGATGTTTAGGATATGCTTTCCCTTGGGAAGTGTCAGTGAAATGAATGCATTTTTGTTTCTGTCAGCACAGTCCCATGGAAAAAAGTCTGTGGAGAGATGCACAGAACAATAAAACAAAATAGTCAAAGGTGGGAGAGCTCTGCCCTACCAAAGGCAGAAAAAAAGCCATGCAGTTCCCACTGAAGAAGATGTTTGCATTGCAAATTCCAGCCTGGCTGGTGACAAAACAGAGTCCCAAACCTCCTCGTTCCCTGATGTCATGTAGGGAGGAATGAGCAATCTGACATTTAGGGATTGCCTGTGAATGCAGACCCATGGGAGTCTCCCCATGCGCAGGAGCGGCCGTTCCTCACATACACACAGCTCAGTGGCCTGGCTTCTGCTCCCCACGGGACAGCTGGTGGTGACACTTCCCTGGTGCACTCTTCAGGCTTCAGTGAGATGTAGTTCAGTGGTTTCCTGAGCTAGCAATGGTTGTCTTGACATCTAACAGCTCATGAGAGACTTTCTTTCCATTAATTGTTCAAATTATGTCTTTCAACAACGTGAATTTTGATATCCACAATGCTGTCTGACAATGATTCCCCATTTTAAGCATATGATGCTTTGAAATATATCCTTCCTTTATTTACTTTGACATTACCACCTAGAAACTTCTTTTGACGCTTTTATTTTCAGTATCATTTGGTGTATTGAAGCCTTTGCTCATATCCTCCTTCTCACTCACTAAGTGAGGAGTCCTAGTCTTTCAAATAAATTTTTTTACAGAGGTTGCTTTATGATTTTTGTCATACTTATTTGTTTTTTTTGGGCACCTTTTCTAGCTATGGTATATCCATTTTATGATGGTGGGATGAAAACCGTATTCAGTATTCAGCAGGTAGGTGTACATAGGCTAATGCAATTGTTTTGACGTCTACTCCTTACCTGACAAATTCTGGCATTTGATTTGCTTTCTTTATGGCTATGGGACAGACAGGTAAATGGAATTACCTAGTGTGGTCCTAAAATCTTGTCTCTAACAGGCAATAGTGAAGTTTAAGTTAGGATTTGTTTATTGCATACACATGTACTTACATTGAACTTCATTTGCCTTTCTGCCTTAGGTGAGACATTTTCTGGGCATCCAAAATTACCAGATCCATTTGATCTCCTCTGTTCCACACTTGTCTAATCCTTCCAGGAGCTGCATCAACATAGTGATGTGACTTCTTTCTAAAAAAGCTGCATGGAGTCTTCCCAGCACATTGGGTTTATTCCTGTGCCTCCCTAATTTTATAATTTGGAATAATTTTTTACCAATTTACATGCGCTGCTGTGCAGAGGAAGTTCCCCAGCACTAAAATGTAGTGACTTTCCAGGACTGGTAACAGGAAGCTCTATGGATGACATGGGAATCTCACTATTCAAAGGAAGCTTCGGAGTTTCTGTGCATGTAAAGCCAGTCATATTTTTCTTCTAGTCTTCGTTCACCATTGTTATTACATGGGGTGTGGGTGGACCTTACTGTAATTTTCCTATTTTTGTTGCATTGACGAGCAGCCTTGCTGGAACAAGCACTGAAGATTGCATTCCTCTGTGTGTTACTTGTGAATACATCCCATGAAGTTTTTCTTTTTCTTCTCTTTAGGCTTTAACAGGAGTTGAGACTGGAAATGAGGCCAGTGCTGAAATATTAGCTGAAAAATGCAAGACTTGAGAGGAGACTTAACTTGCAGTTTCTAATAATGTTCACTGGGTTGTTTCCTGCAGGGACTTACTAAAGAAATAGAAAAAACATATTCCTCTAGAAAATTAGAACCAGTTACTCTTTCTTGTTTCACTGTTGGCATACCCTGTGGTAATTAAAAAGTAGCATCTTGCCTAGATTTGCTATCTTTTTGGAAAAAAAGGTTTAACCAAAGAAGTTTCCCAGACTTGTGGACTCCTTTAAAACATAATCTTTATTTGGGTTTGCTTTTTCCATGGACCTGGATAAAATATAGACTAGACTAAGAAGAGTCTGTTTATTTGGTACCTCAGCGACTTCTTTGACACGTGTGAAAATGACCTCTGTGCCAAGGATGCACAAGCCTATGTGGAGATGAAATAAACAGGGGAAAAAAAAAAAAAGTCATCTGAGTGCTTTAAACCAGTGAGAAAGAATGATGTGCACAGGAACATTAACACTGTGTTTGATATATCAGCTTGTGCTCTGAACATTATAGAGTAGGTGCAATGCAATTTCTTTTCCTGCTATTTGTCCTTTATTTCTTGGTGAATCTGTCAGCTAGGAAAGACAGAATAAATCTGATGTTAAATTTACAACACATGGAAAACACTCCCTTTCACACTTTATGAAAATACATATATCAAGATTTTCTTTTATTTATGCATACAACTAATCCCACTGAATTACAAGTACCCTACATGAGTATATATATATATATGCACATTTGCAAAATCCAGACTTAGGGGCTAACTTTGTTCTGTGTAACCTAATATTTTTCGTATGTGTCCTGTTTGTGTTGTTTCTTTTTGTTTAACAAATCATAATCTATTATTTATATTCTGTGGGAGACTGCATCTGCATTCCCCCACAGCACATTTTATTGACTGTGATGATTGTTTTAAGGAAAGTGTACATTCCCTTATTTTTCTACGGAATATGGCTTAGCTGGAGCATCTGGTTTCAAGTGAAGTGTTTTCCTACCTACTTTTCCATCTGAGCTGACCAAGGTGTAATAAAGTCAAAAGCTGGCCTCAATCATACAATGAGTTAAAGCCTTGAAGAGGATAAAATTGTGACTTTTGACCTTTGTAAAGGTAAAATAATAAATAAAAAATAAAATTGTGACATGGAGTCCTTTGTTTAGGCCTTAGTTGGTAAAATGTATCTGAAAACCTTTGATCTAAGGTGAATTTGAAGTAGTTGTGAGTGTAGGTTTGGGTGATGTCTATAACTGTCTCTAATGCAGTAGATTTTGATCCCTGCTCAAAATAGGGGTGCTTTATCTACATCTAGTTCAAATTTGGGATGTCTGCATGCACCATGTTTTACTTGACAACAAAAACCCCACGGGAAAAAGTAAAGATAAACTTTAGTTTGACATTTCTCAGGGTTTCTTGGAAGAGACCTGAGAAAGGAATTATTTCTACAGA
>WAAG01015954.1:328-18900 GCA_013390105.1 Tichodroma muraria | reverse complement strand
GCATTGAGGCCCACTGACGCTCAGAAAGGAAGACCTGTTAAAATTAGCATGGTTTGACTTTCTCCAAAAAAAGAAACAGAACAAGAAGACATGATTCTTAGTCTGCAGTACAGATAATCATAGCATTAAACTTGGTTATTGCATAAAAGTGCGGTGTGTGCGTGTGCATGTACATAAATACATGTCTTCGTATATACATGCACATACGCCTCACATGCCCACACCTCACAGTCTAGTGTATGTTTGCACACATACTACCAGCTGTGAAAGAAGTCTCTAGTACCCAGATGGCAAATCCTTTTTATGTCATGCACAACTTGCAGATGCATTAGCAAACACACTTTCCCATCTGAAACACTTGGCCTCATCCATGTGGTCCCTGAGGATCAGTCTGATGTGTGCCACACCCTGCAGTACCTAGGAGGATGTTAGCCCTCATGGGCCAAAGCCATGCTGGGGAACACACACCAAAACCTGTGCCTGGTTGCAGCACAGAGCTCACACCCTCTAACTCACAGGTATAGACAAGACGTCCACTTCTTTTCCTTAGGAGCACAAGCTCGCCCTCTGTGCACATAGCTTTACTTCTACAAATCCAGTCATTTGGAACAATCCAGGGCACACTCATGACAGCTAGGGTCCAAAAAAACCCCTGAGGTTTGCTCACAGAGCAAACAAAAAGTGCTCACAGAGCTGATACTAAATGCAGTTCCACTGTTGGAGCTTCCACTGGTTACTCGGCAGCAAGGAGAGGCTGGATTCCTAGCATGTGAATCAGGCAACATGGTTTGAGGGAGGCTGATTCACCCAAGTTTGACTATGCTGGAACTAAGAGAGCCAAGGCTTTGCGTAAGTGAAGGTATCAAACCAAGGATCTAACATACATAATCCTCAAGCTGAATGCACGTCCGGTTGAGAGGAGCCTGCATTCAGCTGCTCTGAGGAGCTTGTGTCTCGAGGTCCTCTGACAAAGTGCATGGGCTGCCTGGTCTGCTTTGAGGAGATGCTGCCCCTGCACCAGCACTCTTTTGTAGCTTGGATGTACAGGCTGAGTTTTCTAATACACACTTCTGGCACGCGCTTGTCTTTCCAGCTGCTCAGGCACTGAAAGCACAGTAAATGCTGAATAACATCTGCTTCACCAATATTAAATAAAAAAAAATATTTGACTTTATGACTGCTAAGGGAATACAGTGTGATTTCAGGTAGGCACAGAAATATAGTGCAAAGCTTTGAATGGGCCAAGAAGTGTCTAAAGGGCACATTTGTATTCAACACTGAGCACTCTGACCAGCTCTGCGAACATCAGGCTCAGCTGGTGACAAAGGTTGGGACACTTCCCTTCTCTGGAAAGCAAACCTCATTTATTCAGTCTTTGTTCATGGCAAGACTTGGCCAGTAGGCATCGTGAAGCTAAATTTTACTAGCTTCATGAAGCAGCCTTATTGAAGTAAGTGCCTGTGCAATCAAAGGAGAAGAGTGCCTTTCAAAGGCTTGTTCAGCTGCTCCTCAGAGTCTCCTTACCAGTGGGACGCCTCCCCACGGATGATGTCCTACACAAATCTAGGGTTTCTCCAGACAACTGCTGTCTGTTCCATTTTTCTGGATCATTAAAACCCAAGGCAGCACTTTGTTGATGCCACTGAGAAATAGAAACAGCAAACAGTTGCTGCAATGCTGTGCTTCATAAGGTGGATGAGAAATTTCCAAAGACAATTTTTCACCAGTCCTGAACTAATGTGATTTTTTACATTCAAAGAGTAAGAAAAGTTTATCAAAAGTTTTTCAACTCTCAGGGAACCAGAGATACAGAATGCCCCTAAAATCATACAGTTCAGAGGTATCACTCTCAACCAGTACTGCAACCTGAAGAGATTTTTCCCTCTGAAATACAAACATCTATGAGGTGTTAAGATACCCGACAGTGGTTTAGTGATTCTGACATTGTGAGCTCCATTTCCCACAACAGACTTATATCAAATACATTTAACTTTCACTCTGTGCTTAATCTTAATTTCTTGAAGTTCATGTGGACCCATTTGACCTTCATGGAACATTTATTCACTGAAGACGGATAGTCACTAACTGATGCCACTTCAGCTTAATACCTTGCTTTTTGTGCTACCTTTCAACTACAAAACTCAGATGTAAAAGAGTATGCTGGTACCCTTCACCCCAGCACAAATCCCAAATGAAAAAGGGTTTGAGCATCTCTACTACCTATCATTTAGCTGAGATGCCGATTTCAAAATTCAGGGTGTCTACAGGAGGTGGACAATCAGGCCTTGGTCACCCAAGATGCATTGGGAGAGTCACCAAAAATTATGTGTTAGAAACGCCCTCTGAATGCCTGCAATGCAGAGTGTGGGTCTGTTCAAGGCAGGGCTGTTTACAGTGAGGTCTCACTGCATTGTCACAGTTTTGTGAAGTGCAAACAGGGAATAAGGATACCTACAGGAGCCGGTGGCTGGCTGTTTGTTTGGCTGCATGGGTAGAGCTGATGCACCTTGTAGTTTAGGGAAAACAAATGTTCTCAGGATGACAGATAGAGGCACAGATGTATATTTTGTTTACTGTTAGGGATATTAGTTTTAGCACATGCATGTGTGTGTGGGCTTAGAGGATTAAGCCTGATTGTGCATTGACGGTCAATACTATTTGCATTTTATCATGTGTAAATGATATTAACACAGAAGTTATGATGCAATGTGTAGCAAGTTTCATTATCCCTCATTAAAGCAGCTCTCTCTTGCAAGTGCAAATGTACTGGAAGGCTGACCTAAATGTAGAAGAAGCTGAATGCTGATCCTTATCTTAATGAACAAATACAATTAGCCAAGTGTAAGAGTGTCAGGTATTGAAATGATCTTCTATAGTACCTTCTTTCTTTTATTTCTCTGCCATGAGCATCTCCTGATGGTATCAGAGCAGCATCTCATCACAGCACCTGGCAAAAACTACCTGACGGTCCATAAAGCATCAAATCTTGCCAGTCAGTCCAGGCCCAGGGTAACCAGCCATTTCTCCTGTGGTTGGACTTCCTCAAATGTACACTTAGACTTTCAGGACATCCTGGGGAAGGTTTCTATTTCATGCCTTTCAGCTTTCTTGACTGTCTCGAAGAGTGGACAAAGCCTCAATCCCCTCTACCAGAGCTGGCGTCCCTTGTAATGGTTGCTCCATTGGCAATTTATGATAATGAAGATGTGAATGAAGTGTCTGCAGGGAACCTTTGCCATCCTTTGGGGAATTTTCTTGATAAAAGTGTGGCAAGGACAGTGACATCCTTTCTTCCCTTTGGTTGCTGATCTCCTTTGACTTGTAACATCTACCACAAACAACCAAAGATTTTCATCTTTCATGAAGACCCACCGATGAGCTGGCCTTCGTCCCTCTGGAGTGAGATTTCTGCCACAAAAAAGAAGGGAAATAATAGAGTTCCATAGATGGAATGCTTCAAAACCAGGTTACACACAATCATAGAACAATTTGAGTTGTAAGCGACCATTAAAGTCCATCTAGTTCAACATCCCTACAAGAAGTAGGGACATCTTCAACCAGATCAGGTTACTCAGAGCCCTGTCTAACCTGGCCTTCAATGTTTCCAAGGATGGGGTATCCACCACTGCCCTATCTGGGCAACCTGCTCCAGCGTTTCACCATTCTCATTGTAAAAAATGTCTTCCTTCTGTCTAGTGTAAATCTACCCTGTTTCAGTTTAAAACCATTACATCTTGTCTTATGGCAACAGATCCTACCAAAATGTTTGTCCCCATCTTTCTTATAAACATCACTGAAGTACCAAAAGATCACAGTAAGTTCTTCCTGAGTCCTTCTCTTCTCCAGGTGGAATAACCCCAACTTCTTCATAGAAGAAGTGCTCCAGACCACTGATCATCTTCATGGCCTTTCTCTGGACTGACTTCAGCAGCTCCATGACCTTCTTATGTTGGAGGCCCCAAAGCTGGACACAGTACTCCAGGTGAGGGTGTCACCAAAGAGGAGTAGAAGGAGAGAATCTCCTCCCTCACCTTGCTGTCCAGGCTCCTTTGGATACAGCCCTGGATATGGTTGGCCTTCATGGCTGTGAGCACACATTGCCAGAACATGTCCAGCCTCTCATCCACCAGCACCACCAAGTCCTTCTTGGCAGGGCTGCTCTCTATCTCTTCGTCTTCCAGACTGTATTTATCCTGGAGGCTGCTGTCTCAAATCATCTCCCTGTCCTCCATGTGCCTTAGCACAGCTAGGAGGAGCTGCTACATGACTTTCCCAGGCACACAGCTTGAGAGGCTGGTACTTCCCAGGCTGTTCCCTTCTACCCTTTTTAAAAATGATTGCAGTATTTCCCTACTTCCAGTCCCCAGGGACTTCACCCAGCTACCATCACTTTTCAAATATCATGGAAAGATATATAGATATATGAAGAGACACATGGATTTGTATAATCACACGACTGAGTATAAGTTGTAAGAGTTGATGCTACTCCAGACTCAACTCCATTGATTAATGGACACCATGTGCAACACATTTATATCTTGGGACACAAGGACTTCTTCCCCCTCAATTGGGGCAAGGGACATCTTGCTTCATCAGAGCAATAGAAACTTGAATCTTTGTGTGATCCTGCATCAAAGAGACATCTGGGACTGTCTAGGCTTTTCCAGCCAAAGAGCTACATCAGAATTGATTGCCAAGACTATTTTAAATGAGTACTCCGAGTGCAATGATTAAGACTACTTGTGGACATTTTTTTCTAGACTAAAGCCCTCTAAAATTTTCAAAGCAACAAAAATATTTTTACCTGTTTATGAATTATATGAGAACGTCCTTCTTGATCTAGCTTCTATCCCCAGTATTTTTTCAAAGGGACAACTCATTTCATCTGGATTTGACAAGCTGATTTAAGTAGAGAATTTACGCTAAATTCAGAAGAGGTTTGGGCACAGTCTTTTAGATGATCTGGCCCCCAGCATCTCATGAGCCACACTCAAAATCCCTGTGTGATTTATGGTGGAATTAGGGTGCTTCAAGACTTGAACACAACAGAGCTGGCAGGATACAGTGGGATCTTCTTGAAGGGAGTGTGCAGCTGCTTACATTGAAGTAACAGGAAAAACAGAGGACAAGGGTGTATCTGCAATTCTCTCTTGCACTAAAAGCCCCTTGAGGCTGGAGTGAGGCAACCCTGTCTGCCTGGGATCCATTGTCTGGAATCTTCTCCTGGAGATTGGTACCTACGCCCTTTCTTTCAAAAGACTCCACACAGATCAGTCTTTTAAAAACAAAGCAGGAAGAAGAAAAGGTGGTGATAGCTTTTATTATATAATGCCTCGGTATTCAAAGTATATGCTGAGGAAGTGGGAGGCCCGGGTTCCTCTCCCGCCTCAGCCCGAGGGGCCCAAACCCACATCACCCACATCCCATGAGAGTGCCCCAACAACCAGGCTGGAGGCTACCTTGGGCGGAGGAGCCTCCTCCACCCCTGCTTTGAAAGTGCCACACTCTGCAGCCAGGAATTTCAGACTCGGGAGGGCGGAGGGGCTGCGAGGGAGAGCCAGGAGAGAGCGTGTGCCTAATGCCGAAACCTCACCGTGAGCCGTCACCAGGGAGTGGGGAGCCCCGGGCTGCCTCCTCACTGCCCTGGCAGCTCTAATCCCGGCAGGTTTACACGCTGACTGCGGGTTCTGGCATCCAAATTCCTCCTCTCTCCTTGGCATCATGACTCTAGGAAAGGCTTTTAGCAAGGGGGCACTGCATCCTTTCCCCTGAGGACGCTTCCCTGGGAGGCAGCAGGCAGGGGCCTCCTTTGCCCCTCTCCCACTTGCTCCAAGGGTTCTCACACATCGTTTGGAGCAGTCACTTGGAGCTGGAGCTGCCATGGCGCTGCGTGGGGAGGTGCCAGGTGCAGCTACCAGGGCCCACCAAGCCCCTACACAAGTAAAATCCTTGTTTTCTCCTTGCCAGGGAGGCTGTGGCAGGCGTGAAGCACTAAGCTGCAAGTTTTGGCAGCTCTGGAGACCCCAAGGAGGGTGGTTTGGGGCACCTGGGTGAACTTCAAGTTAAAAAGTCAGGTGTTTCAAGGGTTTCCAGGCAACTACAGGGTTAAGAGCAGTAGAGTTTTCCAGACAAGCTGCCTGAACACATGGATTTCAACCCAGTTTATACCCTTTGGTTTTTTTCTTACCTACAGCAGAGGAAGGCTTCTTTCTTTCCAAGCAAGCACACTGGGTGGCAGATGGAATTAATGTCCCCTCCCTGATGCTAGACAATAAATCAGCTCCTCACTAAAATTTGGGATTGAGAGTCATCCAGAGAAATCAAAGTGGGAAATCAAGCACTTTCCTCAACTTCAAGGAAATGGATGAGAGAAGAGAGACACACTCATCTTGGATCACTCAGATATGATGAGTTCATGTTAAAACTCTAGCATTGCTGATACTTCTTCCAGTATAATACTGATATTTCTTCTTTCCCAGTTATAAAATAGGAAAAAAAAATAAAATCATGGAAACAATTTAACAGCAGGGACCAGTCTTTCTTACACTTCCCTCAGGATGGGCAAATGGAAGTCCTGAACAGCTACGAACAACAGTAGCCACAGTTTCAGTAACAGGGCCAAAATATCCTGTGAGTTTGGCAGCCATCATGAGCCAAGAAGTCATGAAAAGGCACATTACACTTAGCAATATCTGATAGAAGTTTGCCTCAGTATCAGTTCCAGGGAAAGGTTGAACTTATAATCACTTCTTTAGGAAAAAAAAGAAAAAGCTGCTGGAAGGAAAAGCAGATTTTCTGGTAAATCTGTGACAACAGCATCAACAGCTCCAACTGGTTTGTTGCCCGTTCCTTTTGGCAGCCCAGTCATCTCCCGAAGATCTACACGTCTCTATTAAGCAATCACTTGGCTGCAGCAAAGGCATCCCCACTAGCCACTTAACCAGGTCATTCAGAAGGCCTCCTAAGCACTGTGGGCTGTTACACCTTCCTTGCAGAGTGCCCATGAGCCTTGCAGGGTCCAGCACACGTGCTGAAAACCAGAAAAGAGCAACTTTTTTCCTGCGAGATGGAGACCTTTGAGGGAAACCTCACTGTTGCTTCCTTCATGCTCTAGGAAGCTCTCCCTAAAAATTTCTCCTTTCTGGAGGGCTTCTCCTCCTCCAAAACAGGCAAAATTACTCCCATGGGGCAGAGACACAGTCAGTCAGTGCACTTGTAAGGACAACACCTTCAGGGAACAGGCTTCGGCCATGCCTGGCACAGGATAAACACCTGCTCTTGCTTACCAGCAGCACTTGGCCTTTCACTTTTTGCTTTCAGCAACTTGAACTGTTTCTCACACAGTCTGTTGCATCTCACACGCACAGAAATGCAAAGAACCTAGGCAGGTAAAACCTGTGCAGAGAGGCTCCTGCCAGCCCTGCTCCATCCCAGCAGACTGTAGGCATCTTGCTGTTCTCTACAGTCATTTGGCATGTGCAGAGGCATCTTCCTGTTCCCCCAAGCCCGTGATGGTCTCTATCACTTGCTGCTAGAAAAAGCAGCAGAGACTTTTCCATAAAACTCTTTGAAAAATGCAGATTCCTTTCCCTTCTTTGTTGGTGTGTATGCATAATGTGACACACCATTCAAGTGAATCTAGTTTTATTGACAGGGATACACACAGAAATGAACAGGCACATGCTCACCTGAAACCAGATGAAAACCAAATTTTTATTTCCACGTACGGACATTTATACCAACAGATACAGAGAAAACACTATGTATTTTCTCTGATGTATTATGAATATGACTCAAAAAATCAACAAACATTAACCACATACATAAACGTGTGATCTACACAGAATGCTTAAAAGTAATTGCAAAAGGATTTGTTGAGTAATTCCAGAAAAAAAAAAAAAAAAGATTGTCAGGAGACGACCTGGTTGTGGGAAGAGGCACTTAATTCACTGCATGAATGACTCACGGTGAATTACTTGCATAACTCCACTCAAGGAAATCACTACTCTGCAAAAGTGCATACATGTTAAATCAACCAAAACACAGAGCGGTCCATATTCTTGGTACAATGCTGCCGTCCTGCTGGTACAGAATGAGGAAAAATCCTCTCAGCTGGGCAGGGAGGGGGAGAAATCCTCTCTTTCGGTATCCTGGCAATGTTTTCAAGAGGCTGTTCAACAGCGCTCACTTGTCCTATTCATGCTTGGCACTTACATTGAAAAGAAAATCCAGGTCTGCAATATTCAAGAACAAGCTCTTGTTGACAGTGAAACTTTGACTAATAAATCTGAGGCTGCATTTCCCACCCAACTCAATTTAATGCTGTAAGATAATTATGGTCCTTTCCTGGAAAAGAGAGAGCTCCATGAAGAAAGTCAGCTGGCATGAACACTAGCAAGATTTACTTTCTTCAGAATACACAGGATAAATAATTCCTTCCTTTATTTGCTATTTGTGCTTGAACTGTGAGGTACAAAGCTTACTGGAATTAAACAAAAGGAACTATTTTTCACTGTTTCACCTCACTTTAATTCCCCACAGCAAATATCCAAAACTGAAAAACAGACAGAAAAAGAGAGAGAGAAAAAAAAAAGGGGGAAAGCACCATAGCTCTTTGTAAGTCTCATGTACCTGACCAGCATGACCACAGGCCACCAGCCATATTTCAGACACCACATTCAGCTGTTACTGTGAGCAGATGACACACATTCCCTTGGCTGCACATAGTGGTTTAAACTGCATAAACTGGGAGCTTTTTCTCTGGGTATAGTGAATGCAGAAACTTCAGCTAGTAGTCCAGAGCCCTTGTGCTAGGAGCTCTATTGATTCTAAGAACAGCCTGGTCTATAGGGAGACTCACTGCCCGTATATTGGAGGAGCAGCAGCTGCAGTAGGAACAGCCGGCCACAGAGAGCATCGCATCCGGAGCAGAGCCGCGCACGGTAGCGATGGTGCTCAGGACACCAGCGTCCTTGGGGAGGCAGGAGAAGCGAGTTTGCTTTGGTAGAGCTGGCCAACAGCTGAAGCAGTGACTGCAAAGAGCAGACCTGTCTGACCTGTGTGGCGGCAGCTGCAGCCTTGGCCACCACTGCCCCACTGGGGCCAGAGAGCAGGAGTGAACACAAGCAAATGGATCTTGCTGCCCAACGACATCCCAGCTATGCTGACAGAATGGAGTAGAAGCCCCAGATCCTCCTGGTGTTCTCCTACAGACAATCGAATAAAATGCATAAATACTCCCTCGAATTTGGACTTGAATCTAGGCCTTTCCTTTGTCCTGGTGTAAACAATCCCCCATCAAACATTCCCATGAACATTCCCATCAGAAAGATCCTCAATACTGTTTCAGTCATGCACTAGATGGGAAAATCCAAGCAGCTCAGCCTAAGGAAAACCTACAACACCCAAAAGTATGCTCTAAAAAACCAGGGTATCCCATGCAGGAGCTCTGGTACAGCTTTTAACTCGTTTGAAGAAACCAAGTATGATCCCAGTACCTGTGTTGAGCCCAGCAACCTAGAAGCAGGATGTGCCCAGGCTCCTGAATGGCAGCAGGACTACCTCCAGCTTCCCCTCAAGGTTATTGTACTTTTCAGCATGTGCTGGATCTGTGGCTAAGATCTGTAGGGAATTCTGTATCTCAAAACAGATGAAGCCATTGATTGCAGGCCAGTTTGGGAGTTAAGTGGTGCCAAGGTGCAGTGGAAACCCGATTCCATACATCAGAGTATGGCCCTGATTTTCTGTACGTTAATATTGCTCCAAATCTATGAACCAGCTTTAAACACTGCATTTTTGAAATTCATGCTTGTTTTGTGAGCAGATTTCTAAAAAGCATCTTTGGCTTTGTCATCAGCAGCTCTCTTTCAGACAAGGGAACAAATCTCCCTCTTCCACTTCTGAAAGAGAACCGCTGTATTAACATAGGAGCACATGCACTCGGCAAGTGCTTACTCTGGAAGGATATAGCTCCAGGTGGATATTGCACATCCCACAGGCAACTTGTGCTGTGAGAACCCAAGCCAAATTCACTTAGAGGCAACTAATACAGCTACATGGTAGTTGTGAGGTAGACTTTTGGTAGAAATATGAGAAATTCTTAATGCATTTTCCATGGTAGAAAAAGAGAGATGACAATTCAGGTCCTGCAACTTGCTGCACTGGGGAATTATTGACAAATGCACAATTGATCCTGTACTAAAAATCCTGTATTAAAATAGCAGAGTGAAGTACTTGAGACAGTTGGAAGACATAGGGAGGAATTCTGCCTGGTTTTCAGAAAAACACAGTTTTTGAGTGTCTTGCTAAATTAAGCGACAAACTCATCAGACAGAAACATAGGACTGAGAGGTAACACGAGATTTTGGACTTATGCTGCTAACCCACCTCACTTCTGTCCACTGACCTTCCACACTTCCACTGTCCAGCCCAGTGAGCTTGCCAGTTGCTTCAGGCAGACCATACATCATCTGCACTGGTGCAACTTTAGCGGTTCTTCCACCACAATTTCTAAAAATCTATTTGCAGTAATTTTTAGCAATTAAAGAAAAATTCTTGGTAATGTAACCTGAGAGATCTGAGACTGGAGTAAATTGGTAAAACCAAGCTGGCAGTTATTATTGTGCCTTGTACCACCAAGTACAAGTGGATTTTCAGCTCTTGGGGCTACTGATACCACTGAGAGGTGTTTGGAGATGTCAGCCGTGTCCTGACTTAGCTCAGCCCATAATTTCTGCCTTCAGCCACAATTTTGCAAGGACAACAGACTTAAGACAGGCTTCTGAGAAATGCCTTTTATTGTATGACAGCAGTCGTCACGTGAACGTCCACAAAAGAAATCATTCCATAGCAATACCAAAATCAAATTATTACAACAAATGCAACAACCAAACCAAAACAAAATCGGAGTTAAAATGATGAAAAAGCAGTGCGCTGTTACACAATGTAAAACATACACAGAAAGCCACATCTTCTGCAAAACTGTCACGCTCATCACCATCACAGGGAAGAAGTGATTTCAACCCTTTCTTCCCTCCTTCAAAAAAAAAAGAGGCAAAATTTTGAAGTGAGATATTTTAAAGGGTCAGTTTAACAAAAAAAAAAGAGCAGGATTTCTTCTGATTTTTTTTGCAATCTTATTTCACACATGTATTGGGAAGGCTAAAAGAAACCATCAACATTCTTTAAGCAACCAGCATTACTGAGGGCGGTCAGAAAGCCCTCCCTCTTCCAACGGGCAGTACAAATGGTATCACAGAAGATTATGCCCACCTGGCAAATGGTGCAGTTCATTAAAGAGAATTTTTTGTCCTTAAAACAAGCAAATAAGTAAAATATGAAATAGCCAGCCTATCCTGGTGAACTGCGCCTTTAGAAATGCATGCTCTGTTGGCTCACAGTGGTCCTTTGAGAAGGGGTGGAGCAAAGACATACCAAAACAAATGTGTGAAAAACAATTCTCAAGATCAGAAGTAGAGGCTGTTCCTAGATTTGTACACCTAAGAAACAACAGTTCTGTAACTGATGATTTTCAGTATTACTGTATAAAATGATATTTATTAGAAATAAGACCCTGGAATACTTTAAGGCACCTCATGGCAAAGAAATATTTTAAAGGCTTGAATAACTCAGGAGACTGAGTTCTTTTTCCAAGATCCCCAGTAAGATATGCAACTTAGAGTAACCTGCTTTGCTTTCCAAACAAAGCACAACATTTCTCAAAATGGAAGTTTAAAATTATTAAAATTTTTAAATTATCATTAAATTTTTTCTTTATAAGGAAACGTAAAATACCTAATTGGAAAGATAATGTATTAATTTAACAGACCAAGACTTTCACCACATGAAGGCCTTTTTCTTACCCTGATTTGAGTTCTGCCATTCAGGTACACTGCAGCTTTTTTACCCAACTAAAATGAAATGGGTCAGTTGGTCTTAAAATCTGAACAAAACAGCTATCAACAATACCAGCAAAACCAGTTTCCTGAATAAAATATTTTTGTTGCTTTAAACCAAAAAGATGAAATAATGCCAATGACAGACATGAATGACTTGCTATCAGTTGTTCTATTCAGCAATTTATGGGTTTCAAGTGTGATTTTGTAAAAAATTTGGTTTTGTCTTACATTGATATTTGATACCTACAGCGAGTAGTGTCCTGCCAAAACACGTGAAGAAGCAGAATCAGCGTTTTCAGAGATACCTAACATTTTTGCACACATTCAAAAAGCTACAGGACCAAATTAATTCTAGCTTATAGACTGATAGCTAGATCTGTCGGGGTCTCGTACCAGTGAGTCTGCAGCAGCCAGCGTTTTGGAGTTCTGCTCTGAAATATAACTTACCATAGATTCATTTCAGAGCTGAAATGAACTAAAACTCTAATTATACCCTTGGTTTACGTGCGCAGATCTCCTTGGGTCTGATAAAAAATATAAACTCAAGGTATGTATGGCCAGGAGAACTTATTATTCTCTTAGAGTATTTAAAAGTCTCTGTATTGTACATCACACTTCCTCTTCTATAAGAACTGTTTAGAAAAAATAAGAATTCCATATTGCAGAACGCAGACTCTGAGTATATTCACACTGCTCAAAAAAAGAAGATAAACAAAGGAGCTCAAACTCCCAACTCAATGAAGTGCACTGCCTTACTGGTCAGCTCACCCTATCCGTGTTTTGCACCACTCCAACCATGTCTTTTCACGGCAAAGCTTGAGCAGAGTTTCACATGGATCCATGGATCCTTGCCAAAAAGGCATTTGTGGACAAGGCCATGAGGTTGAACTTCCTTTACGCTACACAGTCCCCCAGCATTATCTAACATGACTTTACACATTTAAACTTTACATCTTCAGTGATTTTACACATTTAAACTTCACATCCTCACATACATGTGCAATGCAACCACTACTCTCACTCTGCTGCAGAACAGCCCTATCCTTATTTCAAACAACTTTAATGGAAAAGAAAACAGCCATAGAACACACAGGATAACTGTGTGCTAGGACACTGTGTAAGTGGACTGCAGCAGCTCAGAGAAGGGTCAAACAATGCAAAAAGTAGATGTGGCTGGTGTGTTCTCATCTGTGCCACGTGGCTTGGTGGCTGGTAGCTGCCCCTGGCTGGCTGATATTTTATCACCAGATGTAGCACAAGCCTCCTGCTGCACACCACTGCGTGAAGTTCAGTTCCACTGACCTCAGTGGAACTTGTTACACTGCAAGGTGCCACACACTGCAGGAGAACTGCTAGGACGTGACAAAAAAAGGCTAGGAGCAAAAGCATCTCAATTTGTAACTCCTCCCAAATAATTTCTAACCATGTAAGAGGATGTTACCAGAAAGCACAGATGCCTGATGTTTGGTCCACAAGCTCCAAAAGCCCCTGTCCCTCAGAAGGCTGGCTGGTGGCACTGCAGACACAATCCCCTCTCTCCTGGGATCTCGCAGCAGGACAGCGAGACCCCGTGCAGGAAGGATGCTGCAACAGGGGAACAAGGACTCTGCCTCTCACCATTGGGCTGGCTCCAAGCAGGAAAATGTCCAAGATGAGTGGCTGTGCTGAGGCACAGGCTTTGGCCTCAATTTACTTCTCAGTAAGAAGTAACTTTGTATCTGACTAAATCATATTCTGGTAGAAGTGCTTGAAATGAGAAACATTCGTGTTTGCCTTACTTTTAGGCCACTGGATGAACATTGGGTAAATAACACTTGTTCGGCATTACAAAGGTAATAGCAAGCATCTTCGGTATTTTTAAAAAAGCACAGTATTTTCCATGTCCTGGAGAAATCTGTTGCCTTTTAGTCTCTTCTGTGCCCTTTAAACAGCAAGATGAATAGACGTATTTTCTACTGGACCTCAAAGAACAGCTCACTAAATTTGAAAAAATCTGAAGCAACACAAGCACTTGCTTGATTTATTTTTTAAACATGGGAATAGTGCCTTTGTGTTAAAGTACTCTGCTGAATCAGGACATAACTTATGAATATTGAACCCCTCTCTCACTGCATTCCTCTCTATCATTCAAAACTACAGGCTGTATTTTCCTACTTATTTTGGCAGGATGGTAACTTCAAACAGCTGAAGTTCAACAGAACCCCTGACGCAGAACTTTAAACATACTAAAGTTACATATTTTTAACATATATCTAATGAA
Source organism: Tichodroma muraria (assembly GCA_013390105.1). Classification (NCBI taxonomy): domain Eukaryota; kingdom Metazoa; phylum Chordata; class Aves; order Passeriformes; family Sittidae; genus Tichodroma; species Tichodroma muraria. Next base: position 4,743 of record WAAG01015954.1, on the reverse strand, counting down.
TTTGTTGTGTACCCTGCAGTTACAGCTTTGGCTTGAAGGCACAAATATTAAGGCACAATAAATGCAAATAATGTATACATTTCAATGTGTTGTGTTGAAGATAACTTTGTACTACACAGTATTTAGGTATAATGACATGTCATTCAAATATTTCCTCAAGTTATTTTAATACCTTTTTTTCTTTGATAACCTGGGTAAAAAGAGGAATGTATGTTAAATTATTTAAATATTTCTTCAGTGCAAATGTGGTAATTTTCTTCTGGAGTACAGAAGATTGAGACTGATTTTTCAGCATTTGGATTTTAGCAAAATAAAACTAATATTTACATTCATCTAGAACAGCATTATTTGAACTGTTTAATAAAAAAAAAAAGTATATAGTACTTTTCTATCAAAAAGAAAAAGTGTTTTTGGCTTCTTCAAGTTTTTTTCCTACCAGCCTGCATAGGTACTTGTGACAGGTAGAAAGACAGTTCCTCTAGACAAGTAAGTTGCACACTACCAAATCTGTTGTTCAGACAGAGCTTTCATGCTAAAGTGACAGTGAAAAAAATTTGGTTTTGCTTGCTCTCAAAATATTTCTAAGAGAAAAAAAAAGGACACATTCCAATTATTTTACTAAGCTCCAAATATGCACACTAGACCTGTTAGGTGTCCTGCACCTGTTTAAATAAAAGAGATCTCCACCACATAACTTTCAAATGAAAACTGAATCTGCCTAATTTCCTCAGCAATACAAACATAATTAGTTGGAAAGAAAAACATATTGCACTGAAATGAAAGAAACAGGGACAGTAAAAATTTTCTTCTCAGTATTAAATAGGAAGGATGTCCAGTGCAAAGAATCGCCCCCCTCCCTTTCCTCTCCTGTTGACACTTGCAAACGTTGTCGCTGAGTTTAGATGATCTCAGGTTTACATTCTACAGAGAACAGTTAAGGCAATGAAGAATCACAGTGCAGTTTCAGTTATACATAATCCTGAGGAAGGATCCAAGGAGGAGTCTGTGGCAAGCTGACCATTCTGAACAACTTCTGGGTAATTCTTACTGAAGTATACCTAGGAAAAATATTAGATTCTATGAGTAATTAGGCACCAAAGTCCATATAGCTTCAAACAATATTTCTGGAGACAAATATAGTAGAGATAAATACATATCCTTAAGGAATCTCAATGGGAACTTCAGGTTAGTGGCATGTAGTAAATGTAGGTCACTGAAAAATTAGTAAAATTACTATATGAACTTACATTAAAACAAAATGTGAGAAAAATCCCACACAACCTATTGATCCCCTCAAATTTTGTTAACTCAGATGACTAGATATGTTTTATCGCTTTACATTAAACTGATAAGTAAAATCATTTTACTAGCTCAAAACATGGAGATAAATTAAAAACAGGATGACAAAGAAGCTGTGAAATCTTGCGTCTGCACAAGGGTTTCTCATTTTCACACATAAAATGGACACAATGGATTTGGATGTTAAAATCAGGTTGTAATCCTTATATTTTACAAACTGTGATTGACAACCATTGAAACTTCGAAGTATATGTATGAAATATCCCAGCCTTTAATTTGTGCTGCAGAACAGTTATAGGGCCTATAGAAATGCGATCTCTGGATAGTGAACCACAATAATGAAAGAGGAAGCAAAAGCTTTAACAATGACTCAACCAAGCAACTTCTCTAAAATGTAAGATGATACCAAATAATAGGACAGTTCTTTGCCAAGCCTTTGAGTTCCTGAATTCTACCAATTTCTAGCTCAACTAGAAGAGATACAGGTTTCCTGATAAATGTATAATCAGAACATAAAGGAAATGAAATGCTGTCAAGTTTCACTGTTCCACAATCATCAGTTTTTAGCAGCTGTATCATATCTCTGTTCCTTGACAGATGCGCATAACAAAATGAAATAATGTCAAGACTTGTGTGCTCTTATCTAAAAATGTGTTGGGTGAAAAAGGACTTCAAATGCAATTTTTTTTCAAAGAAGAATGTGAAAAGTTTTGTTTGAGTCTTTAAAAACAGAAAATACACTATCTTTCTGAAGCTGACACGTGTCACGAGTTAGGTCTCATAGTCAGACTGCTTTGAGTACAGCTTATGAAATATTTCTGCAATTTATATTTAAGTGTTGTCAACAAAGTTCAGTTTGTTTGATAATAATGTCCTTTTCATATGCATGAATACACGTATAAGACACATGGGATAAAAAAAGAAATAGTCACTCTACAAAAATGTTCCTTGTAAGTATCACTGTCATCTTTTGTGCACTCACTAATGCAGGGTATATGCATTTTTACAAATTTCAAAGAATATAAAAGTCTGATTTGAATCAACAGAAGAATTGGGAGTCCTGTTAAGAGGCATTCCACAGTAACCAGTCACAATCGGATGCAACAGAAGGAAGTTAATGAGGCTGCTGACTGCACACAGGCTGCAGACAGCAGCCTCAGTATTCCTATCCCGTTCCTGGTTTAAAACATAAAACTTTGGCATACTTTTAATGCAGCTTTTGAATGTGATTTTTTTTTAATGGAAAGCTAATAGAAAACCTTGGCACATTACTAGAGATGTAATGAAATGGCAGCTGCTTTTCAACTGTCTCATTGCAATTCTTCCCCTGAGCCCAATCCCTTAAGATATTAAATGCCCAAGTCTTTATACAAGTTTCTTCCACTGCCAGCAGAGCTGCAACCTTTTTAAAAGTAATCACTGAGGTGAGATAACACCTAGTATTTTAATATTTACACATCTGTCATAGCTTTAAAGTAAAATAAAACAACCCTTATTTTTCCCTCAAAGTATTCAAACCTGACTGACAGAAACCCATGCCTATCCCGATGCCACCAAAGCCTGCAGAAAAGCCTCTCTCAACACTGCCAAGAGAAGGGAGAACACACCAAATTCTGTTTATCTGAATAACTGAGCACTTTTATTTTTTTCTTTTTTAACTGCTTGATGACTATTTCTCTCTTTCCCATAGGACCTTCTCCTAGCAGCTTCTTGTAAACTGAGCAAAGATAAAAACAGTCTCACGATGTCAAGCATAAATAACTCAGTTGCCATCAGGCTCACGAGCTGTTTAACACATACTCAGTGGTCTCCAATTTGAGTTGTGCCTGTGTTGTTCGCTTTGACATTTGCACAAAAAATGGGGATACTGAATGACCAAGTGTGCCATACAATAGCAACTGGATCAATTTGGAAGCCTGAGCTAAGGTTCCAGCAATAGCTCAGTCGTGCAATGCTTCGCTACGAGGCCCATGAGAATTTTTTTAGCATTATGTTTCTTAAATATGTCCAAATTAGTCTTCCAAATTTAAGATGTGTAGTACCTCTTAATTTTCATTTAAAGGATATATGCAGAATCAATACTTTTCCATAAAATGCATTTAAAGTTTCAGCTTACTGAAAGAAGACCTTGGTACAAGTTTGTGTTGTACAGGTCCAAACTGAAATAAATCAAGATTCAGGTCAAAAATGCAATAAATCAAATAATCATTGCCAAAGCATAGCCACATTCCAAACCATTTTACTTAGCAACCCACTGCAATGCTTTTTGAAAAGTATGTATGTATGTCATATTACCATTTCCTTTTATGTGCAGCATGCTGTTTTCCAAAAACAGAAAGAAAGCTGTTCTTCATAAAAACAGTTCTTAGTAACCACAGTAGGAATGTGGGAAACCAACAGCAATACATGCAACAGATTCAGTAGTGTAAAAAGAAAAGCCATTGGAATCAGCTCTTCTGACTAAGCGACTTCTCTGAAAGTATGCATGAAGCACAAGGGACAGCAATAACAAAAACCCTGAATTGTCCAAGTCCTTCAAACAGAAAGAACTATAACTCTGCTTCTGGGTAGCTGCTGACTGGAGATACAGTCTCTTGATTCCCATATTTTTGGTCTGAGTGTGGATAAGCACCATGCCTTGCATTCTTGGCAGATGCTAAAGCTTGTATCTGCCTTCTAGCCTGGGAGTTTGCAAACTTTTTCATCAAACCACATTTCAGCAGAGACTGGTTCCTGGATCTCTTCCCTTCCTGTACAAAATCACATAACATTGATGTGGTAACGGCAGATGACTATATGGGCAAGTAACATCAGGCAATTATTTTTATACATTTTGAATCATCTTTGAATGCAATTGAGCAATTGGGGAGGGCTCTGGGGAAGGAAGGAATGACAGCATGACATAGCTAAATTTCTACAGATGACAGCTGGACAGCCTCACCTCTTGCCTTTCCAAGGAGCAAGCCTTAGGAAGTTGGCCTCCACTTTACAGACAAACAATGGTCACATGAATTTGAAGCCACTGTTTTAAATATCATTTATATAACCTCCAGATTGTCATGCACGTACCACAGGAAACATGGCTAATCCATTCCTTTCTAATAAGAAAATAAATG
>WAAG01015951.1:0-15303 GCA_013390105.1 Tichodroma muraria | reverse complement strand
GTGTATATATATAAATACATATACATACGTATATACACACACACCGTCATTCACACATATACAAGTGCATCAATGCACATACCCATAAAGCAAAAGAATCTGTAATAGCAGTCCCTTCTTCAGAATAGAAAGACTGTTTTAAGAAACCTGGACAATTTAAGAAAAATAATTAAAATAATTAAAAATTAAATAAAATAATTAAAAAAAAATAATGGTATGTTATACTTTGTGTATTTAACATTTATCCTTTTTTCTCACAAAGAGATTTTGTTTTGAGGAAGAGCAAACACTTTTCCAAAGTTTAGGAGTATGTTTGTACAGGTATCCTAAATTTCTAATGCACTGCCTGGGCTGGTTTTAGATTAAAAATCCAAGCTGGCCTTGTAACTGTAACTTGCAATATATCACTATGAAAAAGAAGCATAAAAAGCACAGCCATGCAAGTTAAGACTGGCATGTTTAGACTTCCTCTTGATCTCATGGGTTCGAGGAAAAAACCTGTAGCATTAATATTCCATCTGTGAACGTGCAAAGCTCAGTTTTTGCTGAATCCACAAAAATCAACTCAGTAACTTTACAAAAGAGTTTGATATAACTTAAAGTCCTTGTAGCTGTATGAGTTTTCACCAGTAGAGGAGGTGCTGCTCAGTCTACAGAAGCTCAAACTGAACTGCTTTTTTATGATTTGCAAATTAAAAAAAGAGAAGTTGAAGCTTCACAAAATGTAATATTCAAACTATACAAATATAACACTTGGAACAGAAATGTTGAAAATTATGTAAAATCAAACTGTTTCTGCAAAACACATACTAAAGTAAAAATTGTCTTTTCTCACTCTAAACCTCAACAAGCCTGTTGCTGTAAATTTGTATCAAATATTCCAAATTAAAAGGAACTTAGTAAGCACAGGTTAATTTTACTGTTTCTCTTCCTTTCTAATTATTTTCATGATGTTACATATAGATAGCAAAGTGGTAAAGGAGTGGCTCTCGTGTCTGTATCTTTACATATGGCTTAACTGAAATGCATTTATACGTTGTCTTTCTGTACCGTGCCATAACAAAATTAGAGAATTATTTTATAAATAGAGTGCAGCTTTTAGACTGCTTTTGTCTTAACACCTTTACGCGATGAAATTGGGTAAAATACAACACTGTCTATTGTCTACTTGGTTAAATTGAGAAATTACGAAAAATCTAAAAAAAGCTCCCCTCTGCCTTTAAAATAATGCAAAAGCACAAGGGCCTCATTCTCACCCAGTTATTTCTGGCTTGCAAAATCTGGTGAAAAAAAATGGATCTGTCACATAAAAATTGGTTGCTGTAAGCAAACTGTGAAAAGTTTATTTTGTGTTCTTAGTTTATTTCTGATCTCTAAACCCTTCTGTAAACTAGGACTTATTTGGTAACAGAGATATTTTGACCTTTTGGTATTTTTTTGTTTGTTGGGGGATTTTTTGTTTGTTTTTGGTGGTTTTGTTTGGGTCCTTCTGGACTTTTTTGGGTTTTTGTTAATTGTACTTCAAGGAGAGCCAGAGGGCTTTCGCACATGTTTTCTGCATTTTAGTTTTTAGAAGAAAGTGGCTGCTCAACCCTGGCAGTCTGTCTTAGTACTACTAACATCAAATAAAAATTTGATGATTTATAGAAATTGAAAATATTAATAAGACAGAAGTTGGAATCTTGAAAGCTTACACAAATGTAGGGATGAAGAAGCAAGTTTACTGGAGAGCTTTCTGCCTTCATCCTTTTCCTCAACTGAGACTCAACTTTTTACAGGAATAAAAAGGATTGAAAGGTGATGCAGTTTCACTGAGAGGTGAGAATGCAAAAATTTTTATGGCACAAAAATAGGGTTCTATGTATCATTTTTATGCCATTGTGTTTAGTATAGGTGGTTATAGCTGTTATTCTGATCATCAAATTATTCACCTAGAAGCTTGGATAGAAAATGACACTACTTACCTACTGTTTACCACAGTTTTATGTTCATGTCATTTCTCATAAATTATATTACTCGGAGTTTTTTTAATTGATATTCACTGTGGCTGTAATAATACCTTATCATATTAAAAAAAAATAAAAGTGACCCCAGACTCACGAAGAAAATTAAGGAGGCTCCGATGATTGTAATTAAACAAGTTCATTTCTTCCAGGATTTGCTCGGGCTGTCTTGGAAGTCCAGTAATACCTGATTGCCATTTTCATTTACTGTAAAAAAGCCCAATAATTGCTGTGGGGTAAATGTAGTTGTTTGCACTAGGAAAAGTATTGCTTGACTATACTCTAAGGAAGCAGTCTCTCCAACACCCAGCCCCATAATCTTCATAAGCAGATTAGCCCCTCAAAAAGACATTGCACTTATAAATAAATTCTAAAAAATAAACCAACATGCATTCATAATAAAAGAAAAAGAAAAAATCTTCATATCTCAACATAAAAAACCTTTCCATACCAATGGGGATTTGCAGAACAGAATATTCAACAAATCAGCGATAGGAACCAAAATATATCTAGTCTGTGACTTCAGAAAAACTGAAAGAATTCATTCTTCTTTAAGCTATAATAATTTTTGAAATACAGAAAACATTAAGTATTGCCAGAATGCAAACACAATTTCTCACAGCTATATACTGTTGGGGAAACTCCCTTGTTGGAACATCCAGGAGCCACTCTGGCAGATCCTCACCACCTGAGATGGGACTGAGGCCACATAGCTGCACTCACACTTTTGGACCAGATTTTCTTTCCAGCTTGACACCAGGTGTCCCATAGCAGAGTCTCAGACATCCAGATCCTTAAAATAATTTAATCTTGGTGCAATAAATAAATAAGTAAATAAGTAAGTAAGTCAGTAAATAAAATAAATAAATTAGAGCCTGAGTTGCTGTCTCCCAGGAGAACCAAGAACAAAGGAACCCTTGGGGTTTTATATCTTCAGTATCTAAGTGTGGGAAAATCTGGAGCCATCAGCTCCTGCTGGTCCTCTCAGTGTCCCTCACCTGGCTGTGCCACAAATCCCTGTGTCCTCTGTTGTGCAAAGGGTCAGCTGCAGTTCACAGCCTCTTGTCTCAACCTGCAGCTCTGTCTGCAGCTGCCACAGAGCTGCCCTGAGCTACCACACAGGATGTGTTCCTCAACTCTGAATGCCTTCCTCAAACATATCCACCAATTCCCAAACCAATAAGAATGCCTCTAAATAAAAGGCAAGAGGGTGCCTGGAAGAGAACTAAACAATCAAAATACTTGCAGGACCTGGCCCTAACATGTGAACATCTCCTCGATTCCATCCCACAGACTGCATTCCCAGGAGAATCTGAGACCTCGGCGGTGCCTTGAGGGGGCCAGGCTGTGCCTGACTCCCATTAATATCCCCAGCCGAGCCTGGCTCTCCTTGCTCATGGCTGAGGGAATGGCTTGATCAGGAAGGGAGGGCACTGCACTGCCTGCCCCATGGCCCTGCAGACCTCACCATGCCAGGCCCAGACAGGATGTACCCTGTAAGGCGGTTGTGGAGGGGAGACTGGTGTCAGAGCCCTTGTCACACAGGCCAAGAGCTGAAAAAAAGCCAAGGCATGAGCCATTCTGAACAGGATTTGCCATTCTTTGTGCTGACAGTCAGCCGTGGTCAGGACCACAGGTCAGAGCACAATTAACCACATTCAGGCTGGAAGGAAGCCTGGCAGAGTGAAGATGAATGTAACAGCAGTCAATAGCATTAAACACGGCAGAGAGCTCTACCTGAAGAAGTCTGGATGTGATTGGCTCTCTTATCTAAGGACCGATGAAAGCAATTCAGCAAAACAACAAGTTTTGCTTCAGTATTACGCCCTAGGTTGCCAGCAGATGACAGCAGGTCCTGGTGACTGCCTCAATAGCTTCCAATCATGAAATACAATAAGTGAAGTAGGGCAGCAGTGAGGGAAAAAAAAAAAACAACACAACAAAAACCAAACCACGCAGCACTCTGAGGCACTTACCTTCCCAAGGAATGAATTGAGAATAAAGAACAGAGTTAGATTCCAGTTTTTATTCTCAGTCAAGTGTTTTTTTGTTTACCTTGAATAAATCCTTTCTTGCTAGATTTGAGTGCTTGGGAGAGTGAAGTCAATCTTGGAAACTGAAGTCTTTTATGTACACACCCTGGGATAAAAACTACTGCCGGGTGGGTGAACCGAAGCTGTACTGGCCCCATTGAGGAGAAGATTAGGGATCTGAAATCAAAAGACTCTTTCATCATTCTGTATTTACCTTCTACTACTTTTCCATGGTTGTCAGAACTTTTAAAAGATGAGATTAAGTTTAGTATAATTTTTCCAACATATGATTACTAGCATAGCAGTTATTTTTAAATTAATCGTTAAATAAATATCGTTAAATTTATTATCTGTGCCAACTTTGTTTCAGTGATGACATACAATGATACATATTCTGTGTCATTACTGGGATACTCTAGAGCAGTGAGGCTCCCTGTCACATATAATTCTGGGCCTGGAGGGGTCCATATGAAATGGATAAGGAATGGAGTGGTGCCAGCAAAGTTCATTTTAGCTATGACACAAACAAAATGCAAAATCAGTGCTGTATGTAGAGATGTCTTTAGAGAATTCTTTCTGTTGTGGTAAAAACATGATGGTATATGACAAATTGATTTGTGTTTCAAGGCAATTCAAAGCTCTGTTTCTTTTGTATAATACTTTTGAACTCTGCTATGTGTGGGGATTAAGTAGCAGGAATTAATTAAAAATAATTTCAAACGACAAATCTTGGAGGTTTTCTGAATATAGTAGATGGTGTTTTTAGAAGACAGGCTTGCTACAGAGCAGCTACATTTGCAAGCTGTGAATAATGTTTACAGTCAGTGTTTCAGAACGACTGGTGATCTGTTTATCTATAGGCAACTAATCAGCAGTTTGCAAAGTAAAAATGCCCTTCTCAAGTGACATATTTTTCTCCCTTTTCTGACTAACTTATCCTATTTTTTTGCTATGGTAATTCATTTCTGCTCTAAAGGACCACAAAATACTGCTTTAGGTGAACAACTCAATTCACCTAGGCCCTGACTTAGAGCATACCATCCGTGACAACCCTAATAAATTGTGCATGAAATTGATTTAATCTATATTTGAGACATAATTTGTCCTGCAGAATGTTGTGTGTGCAATTCACTCATGGTTTTATTTCATTTGCTGTTTTGTGGCTTGCATTACTGTATATTTACCAAAATAATTTCTGTTTTCCTGTCAAAAAAAACCAACAAAACCCACACAGTTTCTTCTGAGATTGTTTTCTGATCATTTTACTGAGAGCAGCACAAATATCTGAATTGGGACGTATTTTGTAATTCTTTCCATACCAATGACTCTAGCACTTGAAGTCCCCCACTTACAATTTCGCTCCATCTGTAGAACATACCCAGAGGCGCACTCAGCTGGTCTCAAATGAAATTCACTATTGCCAACAAGAATGTCCCTACTAGCTGTAGCTGGTGATAGTTCTGGACTTCTTTGTCACAATATACTTAGCATAGAACTAAAATAATAAAAATAACACAAGAGAGGGGAACATCTAAGGATTTTATGCTCTGCCAGTCCTGACATTAAAAAATATTTAAAATGCAGACACACACACATATATATATTTTATATGTATAATTTTTTTAAAATCTGTGTAACTAACTTTTGCTACCCTTGACAGAAGGGAATCCATACATTTGATGAAAGAAGCTGCAAACCAATATACAACAGAAATCAGAAAACAGAAGTTCTATAATAGAAGTTACAAATCAGAAGTTCTATGAAACTCAAGACAAATGTTAAAAAATCCTTATATTTGACTTGACACAACACAGACAACATGCTAATAAAGAAAAAGTAACTTCCACCACAGGAAATGATGAATAAAATTGCAAAGCTTTTGTCACACCGGAAAACTGACTACCTGGTAACAACTCCAGACCATTCTTTCAAGCACTTTTTTTTTTTTTTAAGAGTACAATAAAATTCTAATGGGATATATTTCCTTTTGAAGTCAAATTCTTAAAACAGTGACTCTGGGCCCTGTATAACATGAGCTTCAGCACAACATATCTATTCAACGTGTTCATGAGAGAGCCTCTTCTAAGGCCTCATAGATCTTCACAGCTCTTATTTGCAGGCAATTAAAGGATAAATCATATATTGAAGGTATATAGGAAACCTGTCACAACTGTTAACCTGTCTATTTAACATACCAAGGCACACAGATAAGTTAAATCAATTTCCAGTTCAGTTGCATTCCATATATTTTAGATCAGTTATCATGGAAACATCGGCAGATAAATAAAAGATTACTGGTTGAATGCTTTTGTAATCACAAGACTTGCTCAAATCTACTTTGAGATTTAGCCAAAGAAGATATATTAATGCAAAATATGTATATCAAATGAAGACTCATATTTGATCCCTAAATTTTTAAATTTAAGAAAGCCTTCTGTAAATATACTATTTTATTGAGAATTATTTGCTTAAACAAATCTAATAACTTCACCATTTTCATTTATATTTGCTAAATGAAGTTATAGTAATGTAGGAAAATATAAAGAGACTGTAAGACTTTATTGTTGCTTGGGCTTGGATTTCCCCTTTTATTATTTAATGCCTTTTTAATGTGAGTATTAGCATGTATATCTGCACATATAAGCATATAAGCATTAAAGCACATATAAGCATATAAGCATTAAAAATAAGAATGCTGAACCTTTGTGTTAACCAGTAGACCTTGTTTTCCCATGCTATTCATTTCAGGTTCAGGAGGTAGGACACAGATATGATGTATCCCAAATTTTAATTTGGGTTTAAATAGAAATACCATTCTGACTTAGCAGTTAAGTTCCAATTTGAATCCAATTCAGTTGCAGACCCCCTAGTCACAGGTATCTACTCTCTACATCCCACTAGCAGGTATGCCCAGCCACTTCCCAGGAAGCAGGGCTTTGGGAACTCTTGGGGTTGCTTTGGAAGACAAATGTCATAATAAAAAACAGCACCCATTCTCCTGTTTTCCCCCAGGTTTGGGTCAGCTGTCCTGGCCAGGTCCCCTCCCCAGAACCTGCCACCCAAAGCCCACCAGAGAGGGGGGATGCAGGAGAACAAGTGTGTCTCCAGCAGCACCAAACATTGGTGTGTTACCAGCACCTTTCCAGCTGCGAAAGCAAAGCACAGCACCGTGAGTGCTGCTATGGGGAAAACTAACTCCATCCCAGACAGAACCAACAGGGTTGAAATGTACTTTCCCCTCTGAAATATATGGTTGGGTTCAGTGCTTTCAATTTGAAGCAAAGAGCTTCACTAAGATTTCATAAAGCTGCTAGCAGAGCTGAGTTGAAAATGATGCTTACTTACTTGTGTTGGCACCTGTCTGCAGCTGAAACTTGGAACACGATAAATCCCTGAAGCTTGCACCAGCAGGGAGAAAAAAGAAAAAAAAGAAAAGAAAAAAAAAAAGCACGGGAAACTGAGGAGATTAAGTGTCAGGCAGAGCAAGGGAGTTCTGAAGACATGCATTAAATATTATCTGATATATATTTGCAAATGATTCTCATGAGTTCATCCATGTGGCAAATGCTGATGTACTGCCTTTAAAGTTCCTCATGAATGCATTTTTTAATCTAAAGTAAAATCTCACACCAGTAAAACTCTTATTTAGAGCATGAGAAAGTTTCTCTTTGTTCTACAATAAAACTCTTAGACTTCCCCAAGAAACATTAGCTCAAGAAATATTAATTTCTGAGACAGTTGAGGAGCTGCTGTGGAGCTTTCTGGCTGTTCCAAGGTTGCGACAGTGTTCAGATGTTGCAGTGGTTCTGTATTGCATTCCAACAGCTGCATGTGTTACTTACCCTACACGAAAGGTAGAGTTGTTATTCAAGCTGCAATATCATCTACTTCTGCTGACATAAATAAACAAATAAATCTTACAGTGTACGCCTATTTTTCCAGCCTTCCTTCAGACTACTTTTATTCCAAACACAATGAGGCAGACTTCAAGCAGTGAAGGTGAGAGTGTTGCTTCAGGTCACAAGAGGCACATGTATCTCTCAGACCCACTGTCATTACAGCACACACTCTTTTGGCTCCTTGTGTTTGAAGCTCTTTTTTTGCTGTTAAAATACGTACCTTCTGGTAAGCTTACAATTCTGTAAGGGTGTTGTTTGCGGGTTTTTTATTTGAATTTTTCTTCTGTCTTGACATTTATTTTTTAGCCCTTTCATGACTCAATATGTTGCCCTTTTTTTTTTCCCTGAGTTTCCATGCCTGTATACTTTGAGAGCAGTAGGTTTCATTTTTTGCTTCTGTTCTCTTTAGTGTGAGTGCTTCTCACTTCCCACACACTTTCAATTTTTATTGATGGTGCTCTTTTTGTTACCCACATTTCCACCACCCCAAAAACTTTACCCCCCCTTACTGCCACTCATCAGCAAAACAAAACAGTAGCTTTCAGACCAAATTAGTGAACACGCCAAATAATACAGGTGAGATAAATTCATGCTACGTTACATCAGTTCCCTTGAAAATAGGAACTAGTAAGAAAGTTTAAGGGAAATTCTGGGTTAGGGAAAAGATTCAGTATAACATAACATGGTCCTTGATAATTTCCTTATCAGTTGCTATGACAGTAGCATGTTGACTAGTATGACTATATCAGTTGCTATATTTTAAGACATTTTTAAAACCTGCTAAGTAATCAGGACTGAATTGTTTTTCAAGCTGGGTTAATTCCACTTCTGGGAGTGCTGAAACAACCAATATTTCTATCTTCCTCCTCCATAAAACAATCTGTTGCAGACTTTCCCCAGTTCATCAACACCTTCCTAGGAGAGTATCTCTAAAAAGACATATTGAAAGCTTTTCCCTGAATTTTCTGTTGAGCAGGTGGGCTGTGGGATGGTTTTTGTTTTGTATATATATTTTGGATTGTTTGCAAAAACCGTTTGTTACCATGCCATCTGATGGACCATTTCTCAATGCGCCATCATGACTACAGCATCTGCTCTCACCACAATATTTCTTCTAATGTGAATAGCCTAGGAGAAATTCATCATTGCAATGCATTATTCATGTTGATAAAAAGGGTTGCAAAGTATCTCAAAAGGTAAAATGGTGATATTGTCTGCAAAAGGACTCTTTTACATCTCGTTGCCCATGTTTATCACTGTGTTTCCCGATACACCTTTTCCCCTCAAGAAATAAGCATGTGTCAATCCTCCATACCTCAGATTAAAACAATGAACAGAAATTATGTCTGCTCCCTACATCACCATGTTCTGACAAAGATTCTTCAGGATTGTTCTCCTTCATTTGGTGTAGCAGGATAGGTTAAATGTGGTAAACTTACCTTTAAATGCTTGTGTTTATAGCACAGAAGTATTAGTGTATTATCAGTGATTGCTGAAAATTGTACTGCAGGTGACCATCTGGGATATTGGAGCCAGGCAACAACAACACAAAAATTCAGCATTTCTTCATTTCTTACTTCTAGTGATTTTTTAAATTTTTTTCGGAGGGAGGTTACGGAGTTTCATCACCTAATATTTTAAAATCTGACAGCTTTCTAACATTTCACCTGGGGCAGAGAGGAATACTTTACAGAATCACTTAAGTTGGAAGGGACTTTTGAACATCCAGTATAAAAATCCTTTGCTCAAGCAGGGTCAGCTAGATCAGAGTGTCCAGGATAACATGCAGCTGAGTTTTGAATACCCTCAAGGATGAAGACTCTACCATCTCTCTAGGCAACTGTTTGACCAACCTCACAGTTGCAGTTTTTCTGTGCTCAGATGGAATTTCATGTGTTTTAAATTGTGTCCATTGCCTCTTGTTCTGTCACTGGGAGCCAATGGGAAGAGACTCCTTCATTTTAGTTCACTCCTGTCAGATATTTACCCACACTGCTAAGATCCCTCTGAGTGCTCTCCAGACTAAAGAATCTCAGCTCTCTGTTTCTCCTTAGAATTCCAACTGGCTATTGGCCTTTCTAAAACCTTTATATCTGGAATTTGTTAACAGCCCAGAGATTATTTTCTTTTCCTACTAACAAAAAAAATCCGCAGATATAGACCAATGAGCTTAAAGCTTTCAAATCCAAATCTTATAGCTGCATATATAACCTTAAAAAGATAATCACAGTGAACAACATTTCTTTCTGTGTTACTAGGTAAAGGGCAAAGTACTAAAATAAAGATATGGACTAAAGTCCATATAGCTGCACACTGAACGATTGCTGCAGTTTTGACAGTGCTTTTACAATCAGTTTTGAATGAATTTTAGACCCTAAATTCTGTACTGGCCTCCTGTAAGCAACTCTCTGTGCTCAGATAGAGCTCAGGCAACCTTCTGAAGTTGCTTTTAAAACCAGACCCACCGTCCTTAAGAGACAGACACTCAGGCACAACTGGAGAGAGCTTTGCAGAGCACCAGGTGTCCTGTGCACCCAAGGGGGCAGCTAAAGAAGCCACGGGACACCCCCAGACACACCATGAGCACACTGCCTGCGGGCTGGCCACGGGCTAGCACCGCAGCATGCAGGGCGATGGGGTAGGCAGAGTCACACATCTCCTCTTCCGCAGGGAAAGCACTCCTAGGATTCTGCCCAGGCACGGATGTGGCTCTGAGGTCAGAACCACAACTCAAAGCAAGTTCAGAGTATAATAACTACATTAGACATGATCCATTAGGGATCTTCTCAGATTCTATGTGAGGGACAAAGACCTCTTTGTTCTCTCACATGTAAAGAAACAAACCACAGTCTATCAAGATTTTATCATGAGTCTCAAGGTGTCTGACTTTCTTAAAAGCCCCAAGTCTCTGAAACAGGTATTTTTATGAATACTTCCCTTCCCTCAATCTCCTATATGTGTATATATAGATGTATACAATTATATATATGTATATATTTAAACACACATTTATGCATATATATGCACACATGCACATACACGCATGCGTGTGTGTATATATATATATATATAGTGTGCATATATATATATATATATTCTTCTAATCTCCACAGTTAAGGAAACAAGTTTGGAAATTCATGACTCAAGGTTACTCTTGCAGCCCAAAACCAGAGGCAAAANCTACAGCATCTGCTCTCACCACAATATTTCTTCTAATGTGAATAGCCTAGGAGAAATTCATCATTGCAATGCATTATTCATGTTGATAAAAAGGGTTGCAAAGTATCTCAAAAGGTAAAATGGTGATATTGTCTGCAAAAGGACTCTTTTACATCTCGTTGCCCATGTTTATCACTGTGTTTCCCGATACACCTTTTCCCCTCAAGAAATAAGCATGTGTCAATCCTCCATACCTCAGATTAAAACAATGAACAGAAATTATGTCTGCTCCCTACATCACCATGTTCTGACAAAGATTCTTCAGGATTGTTCTCCTTCATTTGGTGTAGCAGGATAGGTTAAATGTGGTAAACTTACCTTTAAATGCTTGTGTTTATAGCACAGAAGTATTAGTGTATTATCAGTGATTGCTGAAAATTGTACTGCAGGTGACCATCTGGGATATTGGAGCCAGGCAACAACAACACAAAAATTCAGCATTTCTTCATTTCTTACTTCTAGTGATTTTTTAATTTTTTTTCGGAGGGAGGTTACGGAGTTTCATCACCTAATATTTTAAAATCTGACAGCTTTCTAACATTTCACCTGGGGCAGAGAGGAATACTTTACAGAATCACTTAAGTTGGAAGGGACTTTTGAACATCCAGTATAAAAATCCTTTGCTCAAGCAGGGTCAGCTAGATCAGAGTGTCCAGGATAACATGCAGCTGAGTTTTGAATACCCTCAAGGATGAAGACTCTACCATCTCTCTAGGCAACTGTTTGACCAACCTCACAGTTGCAGTTTTTCTGTGCTCAGATGGAATTTCATGTGTTTTAAATTGTGTCCATTGCCTCTTGTTCTGTCACTGGGAGCCAATGGGAAGAGACTCCTTCATTTTAGTTCACTCCTGTCAGATATTTACCCACACTGCTAAGATCCCTCTGAGTGCTCTCCAGACTAAAGAATCTCAGCTCTCTGTTTCTCCTTAGAATTCCAACTGGCTATTGGCCTTTCTAAAACCTTTATATCTGGAATTTGTTAACAGCCCAGAGATTATTTTCTTTTCCTACTAACAAAAAAAATCCGCAGATATAGACCAATGAGCTTAAAGCTTTCAAATCCAAATCTTATAGCTGCATATATAACCTTAAAAAGATAATCACAGTGAACAACATTTCTTTCTGTGTTACTAGGTAAAGGGCAAAGTACTAAAATAAAGATATGGACTAAAGTCCATATAGCTGCACACTGAACGATTGCTGCAGTTTTGACAGTGCTTTTACAATCAGTTTTGAATGAATTTTAGACCCTAAATTCTGTACTGGCCTCCTGTAAGCAACTCTCTGTGCTCAGATAGAGCTCAGGCAACCTTCTGAAGTTGCTTTTAAAACCAGACCCACCGTCCTTAAGAGACAGACACTCAGGCACAACTGGAGAGAGCTTTGCAGAGCACCAGGTGTCCTGTGCACCCAAGGGGGCAGCTAAAGAAGCCACGGGACACCCCCAGACACACCATGAGCACACTGCCTGCGGGCTGGCCACGGGCTAGCACCGCAGCATGCAGGGCGATGGGGTAGGCAGAGTCACACATCTCCTCTTCCGCAGGGAAAGCACTCCTAGGATTCTGCCCAGGCACGGATGTGGCTCTGAGGTCAGAACCACAACTCAAAGCAAGTTCAGAGTATAATAACTACATTAGACATGATCCATTAGGGATCTTCTCAGATTCTATGTGAGGGACAAAGACCTCTTTGTTCTCTCACATGTAAAGAAACAAACCACAGTCTATCAAGATTTTATCATGAGTCTCAAGGTGTCTGACTTTCTTAAAAGCCCCAAGTCTCTGAAACAGGTATTTTTATGAATACTTCCCTTCCCTCAATCTCCTATATGTGTATATATAGATGTATACAATTATATATATGTATATATTTAAACACACATTTATGCATATATATGCACACATGCACATACACGCATGCGTGTGTGTATATATATATATATATAGTGTGCATATATATATATATATATTCTTCTAATCTCCACAGTTAAGGAAACAAGTTTGGAAATTCATGACTCAAGGTTACTCTTGCAGCCCAAAACCAGAGGCAAAAGAAAAAAAAAAAGAAAAAAAAAAAAGTAGAGGTAAGCTGCTTATTGCTATTTTTAAGTCTGCTGTTCTGGCACTTCTTCTGCACCTTTTGAATGGTGGGGCTTGGCAATACTGAAAACACTTCACCCTTTTTCTGTCACCACAGGATCCAATACGCTTTCCAGTTTGGAACTTGAACTAGGGACAACGTTGATTAACAATGGTGCCCTCAGTTAGCTTGCTCTCAGCATATTGTGACACTTTGCAGTTCACATGCCCTAGCTTAAGCAGATTTACAGATCGTAATATCTTGCTAAACCAACTCTCAATGGACACATTTCTCACAATGAAAATAATGTTAATGTAATGACAAGCAAGCAACAAGAAAATGGCAGGGGTAACATTTCTCCTACTCTTAATAGCTGACAAGTTTTTTCTCAGTCATTCTAGAAGGTAACAATGATGACAATCTAGTCAGATGTAATCAACAAAGTCTGAAGTCAGGTGATATTTAACCCTGTACTTTCCTAATAAATGTTCAGAGGCCTCTTCTGAGGTTTCTTCTTAAGAGCAAAAGACAAAAATCTGCCATGGTGAAAATGGCTGGAATACACAGAAAACAATATGGCAACAAACTAAAAAGCATTCCTTTATTTTTCAGAATATACTGGTGAAATATGATGCAAAATATTGCTGAATTTTTAAATAGGTTTACTATACAATTGGCTGAAAATGCACATTTCTAACACATCTCAGTTTATGGTATTTACTAGATTGTGTTTCAGTAATGAAGTACATTAAGAGCCACTGCTTTGTGAGCCACTAAAAGAAGGAAGCACTAAAGAAAATATATTCTCAATGGTAAGTGACTTCTTTAACAAAAATAATGTTTTATGGAAGAACTTTGCAAATGAAGCCACTGATGGAATGGCTGCTTTTAGTAAAATAAAAAAAAAAAGTTCCCAGAGTAAGGTTACAGAGAGAGCAGCACTCACAGGATTCATTCACTGCATCATTTATAGAGAAACTGCTGTAGCAAACAAATAGGAGCCAGAAGTGCACAAAAGTCTACAGTATGCCACCTGTGTGGTGAATTTTATAAAGAGATTTAAATAGTACAATCTTTACAACACTTGTACTGATGTGGGGAGTGACCATGAAAATCTTTTATACCACACAGTGGTTTCCTGGTCATCTCACGTCAAAGTGCTTAAAAGAGTTGTCAAAATTAAAGATAACTTATTCATTTTTTCTTCTAAAAAGGACAAGAGTTCCATATTTGCTGAGCTTTTCTGTGCTGACAAGTGGTCGCCAGCAGGTTGCTACATAGCTGATATTTAAAAAAAAACAAACAGACTTAATGTGTCCCTTCAAGGTAAAGGTGACGTCTTAACAATGAGTGAAAAAGTAACTGTTTTTCCAAAGAACCTCTTGTTATGGAGAGAGCATTTGGTCAAGTGAGGTTTGGAAATAATTTCATTGTTAAGAAATTTTATTGCTGAAAAGAATGTGTCACTTATAAAAATTCCCATATCTGTATGCATAAAAGCCTGGAAACATAATTTTCTAACATGTTTAAAATTTCTCAAAGAGAAAAGTGTCAGTGGGTTTTGAAGCCATTTGTTAAAAACATAAAAAAGTAGTACTTTTCGATTAAATCACAAGAAAAACTGAATCGCATTGGAGTGGATGAAAATTTACTAGCTGAAATTCTATAAAAATCTTGGTTAAGTCATGAATGGGATTGAAAAATAAGTGTCATTATTTAGCAAGCACAGAAAAATGATGCATCCAGCTATCTTTATTCAACTATGACCGTCATTAAAAAGCATCAAAATTTAGAAACAGAGCTTGAAATTGCTCAAGCAAGATGTTAAACCAGAATGCAAAAAGTAATTAAGCATATTAAACCATATTGTTTACAATACTGACTATTAAATATTTTTTCAATTATTTTTTTGCGCTGTTAACAGAATTAGCAATGTATCGTTAATCTTTACCTTATCTCTTTTAAACTTCTATTTTTGTGCTGTGTTTATAATACACAGAATTATTGCAATTAGATACATGTGTAATATATAAAAAACTAAGAATGCATGTGTGTGTGTATATA